>VZTA01014789.1:51924-110153 GCA_013398855.1 Mohoua ochrocephala
GGGCGAAAACGTGAGAGCGAAGATGAAAAAAAAGGAAAGTGTAAGTGCCAGAAATGAAGAAAAGGCAAAAGGTGAATAGAATAATCTAAAATTAACAAACACGCTGAATTAAAATATTTTAAACGGTACAAATAATACGCATCACGCTGTGATCCTCGATGGCCTCTGGCCGCAGGACCACGTGCCATCCCCGAGGCAGAGGCTGCTAAATTTGCAATTGTCTGACCCGTCCTTGCCGGGGATGTGGGAGGAGGGGACGACACTGCCCGGTTCAAGTAACTGTTGCTGAGAAAATTTTGAGAGTGGCTACAGGAAGTTACAGAAACCAAAAGTAAAAACACGTACGTGGTGAGAACCAGCTGGCCTGAAGGAGAAGGAAAAGAGAAAGAAGGGAAAACTGATAGAAACTATGTGAAATAAAATCGAGTTTATAGCTGCATTCTGAGTGATTCAATGTTTACCTGGACAGGCTCTATACCTCAAGCTCCAGCTGTTTGAAAAACGATTTGCAAAGTCACCAAAAAAGCGCTTTTTTTTCCTAGGAAAATCTATTTTGATTAGACTTGGAAGAGCATTGTTCAGGGAAAGAAATACTGGATTTACAGAAAAATGAGAAATGCAATGTGCAGTCTGTTTTATATGCTTCCAGTGTGCCCATCGTGTAAGAATGTGTACACCTGGGGACACAGGATTTGAGGGTATGCCACGGTGGCAATTGAGTGGAAATGCGGTGAACAAAACCAGGCGCCTGCAAGTTAACAAATGTTCTCTCCTGCTGGAAACCGCAAATCAACACGTGGCTGCCAAGGCAGGAGCTATTTGAAAAATCAGAAATCAGGTTCAGGAAGAGAGGAGTCTGTAGATGTAGCAAAATCAAAGCTGTGCTACCAGAAATAATTCATTTTCAGGAAGAGCAAAGCTTTAAAGTCTCCACAGAGGGAGTGGGAAGCAGAAATTCCCCACCAGTGAGCCTGATACAAAAGCAAGCTATTGAAACTAAAATTAAATATGTGGTGGGATGGTGTGTCTCTTTTTAAATAAAACAAGAAGCAGGTGTGAACCCTACATTCCCGTGAATCTTTCCAAATGTGTGCTATTATTATTAATGTACTGACTGTCCCAGTTTGGGGATGGTGAATAGTAGAGATTAACTTTGAAGCTAATGTCATGCAGGGCATATTTACTGAACATATACCAGCAATTCTGAAACTAACAGCATCCTACTTACCACACATGTATCAGCAAATGTGTATTAATAGAGAGGAGGTTCTTAACATATATAACATATGCTTTCAGATACACACTTCTGATTTGAGCTCCTTTTTTGTTTATTGGTTTATAAAATACTATACAAACTCAGCCCCTGATCCTGACTCAAAAATTAAAGAATGCCCAAGAATAGGAAAAATTGCAGTTTGCATTGGTGTCTCTTAGTTTCAGTTTTGTGTTCATGTACATGTCCTGTACTTAAATTCTGTCATACATTTATGTAAGAGGAGATACAAAATGTACAGCCCTGGTGAGCCCACCAACCAACCAAAATTTTGGAAAGAACATGCAGGAAAAAATGAAATTTGGTGTATGTCACGTGATAACATATATAATACAGTTTTCTCTTATTGAAAAAGTGGGTTTGTATTAAAGCTTATCAAAATTGTAACCATGCCAAAGCTTACTTCTTACAGGATTTATCCTTTATTAATGAGGCTTCTGCATTTAGTGTGAGCTGCACAGCAGCATTACTCACAGCATAATCAGTGAGCAATTTCTGCACTGCAAGTCACAAGCATTATACATCCCCATGAATACCTGCAGCTCACTTCAAAGCAGAGCTAATGGCTGAGCAAATTTCAACCATGCCTGTAGAGATAACCAAATACAGAATTTCAGATACAGGAGGGACCCAGCCACAGAGCTGACAGTAATGCACAGCAGCCTTTTGCTTCCAAGAAGACTACTTTGCCTTTCCAAACAAAAAGCCTTTCAAGGTGCCAACATCATGACTAAGGGCCTTGTATTTCTAGCTGGAGTCTTTGTTGCTTATCAACAGATAATTTTTTTGCCCGTATGCCCATATGTTTATAACAATAGCAATGCCTGCAGAAAGTGTTAACACCTGTCTATCCATAGATCTCCACCCCATCTCTATTCTGCTCACCACATGAAATAGATACTTTGCATGAGCAACCTTCCTCCTTTTACATTCAACACATTGTGATCCAGTTTTTCTGGCTAAATTAAGTGCATCCACATGTGTCAGTGAGCACAAAGGGAACGGTGGAAATGGATTTGCTACCTACAGCATCTCGTGAGAGTGGGAAGAGGTTCTGGAGATGGTAACTTCTGCTTTGCTCTGCTTCCCCCATCAATGACTTTGAAACTGGGACATCTAAACAGGAAACACTAGTTATTTATTACATTTTTAACCTTGCAACATTGGTGCTTATGCTACCTAAGAGCTGCACGAAGACTTACAAGAGTTACAGGAGCAGTTATTTCCTGAGGGAGAAGACTCTCCAAGAAAGTGATGGTACCCACAAAGCAGCCAGCAGACAAAGATTTCCGTGCTACCTAGACTCTGCTGCTAAGTTTATGTTAGAGCATGGCTCTGGTTTGAGTAAAGTGCCTGCTAATCATCTAAAATATCAGCCCTGGACATGTTTAAAGATAGTTTAATGCAAAAGAAAACTGGGCTATTGCAACTTTTACCATAAATGCAGACAAAAGCCAAATGATTCTTTTTTGACAGATACACAAGTTTAGTTTTATGGAGTTGATCCCATGCGTGGCCATGAAAAAAGTCACTAAAACGCAAAGGGGAGGTGACAAGCATCCAGCAACTGATTTGGATAAAGAGGGATTGTATCCAGAGGGGTCTCTAAGCAGTGACTTCTTCACCTTAGCTTTGCATTAACTCCGTCTCGATGGTGTTTTCTTCATGGACACTTACTTTATTTGCTGCCTTGTTTCTTTAAATTGATATTGAGGACTTAATTATTTTTAAACATCAAAGAGTGTTTTGTTTTTAGCAAAAAGGGAACACAAAGGAAAATGGCTTTTCTCTGTTGCTGCTCTAGATTTCCTGTTTCCAGCTGAAGTGGCCTAACCTTTTAGCACATTACGAAACCGTCATATTGCACAATAAACTTAGGATGGAATCAAATGCTTTCTCAGCTGAGTTTATATGTATTTCTTACATCTCTTCTACAATCTCTGTATGAGTCTTTGGCACGAGTTCCAAAGTTTTGAGGGCTTTTATTGTGCCTGAAAGGTTTATTATTGCTAGGGACCCTTACATTTGATTCTCTTTAAGTGTCACTATTCATAATAAATACCTAGATATTATTATAGCATTTTAGAGACTGTTCTGTTTCACCTACTGCACGTGGTAGGTAACTTTCAGAAATAATAAAAGGAATTACAGACCTTTTTTCTAATATCAACCTCCTTTTTTACTCAAATGTGACAGTAGCAACTTCTGTAGTGCTGCCTCCAGCCCTGCCCTGATGCATATTCACACATTCATCTTCAGGCCCACTGAAATACTAGAAACAGGTTTGGGAAATAAGACAAAGAAAGGAGTGTGGACACATCCGCACTGCATGTTTGTTGATAGCAAAGAATATCTTTCTCTGGGTGTTGGTTTGGCTTTGACTCCTGCTAGGATCTCTGTGTGCTCCTGGAACAATGACAAAATAGTATAAGCAGTACTTTAACATTGAGACAACTGCTTGAAATTGTAAGTGGTAAATGATACTCTTCTGCAGCACTTTAAAAAGGGGTCTCTGACACCTCTACTGTGCATTTTCAACAGAAAGTGTGCCTTGGTGTAGTAGGTCTACTGGCAGAGTTTATATGCTCAATCTCCTCAAAAGCTGTTCTCCTTTGTCACTGTGCCAGTATGGGATTATTACTCGAATTATGATTGTGGGAGCTGGCAAATAAGATGATATATTGTACCACTTTACATTTGTTGCAGAAAGCATCATTTGAAGGAATGATTTAAAAGAAAATCAGTTATCATTTGGAAAACAGTCTTTAAGCAAATAAAAATTAATTCAGGTAGAAGAACTTTTAATTTTAAATGAGAAAGGGTTTTGTTTGTTTGTTTGTTTGTTTGTCTGTTTTTGTTTTGGTTTGGGGTTTTTTTAATTCTTTAAACATGCAAAGCAGAACAATTCCCTAAAACTTTTGGAAGGAGGCTGAGGAAGAGCCTGTAGTTTTGGGTCTCACATCTTTTGGAGGCACAATTCATCCCTGACTAGTATCAATCTCTAAAATGCCCCCACTGCCTTATGTTTAACCAGAAAGGAACAAAGTTTCAACGAGCAGATGAGAGAATGGTTTAAAGGGCAAAATTCCAGATTGATCTGATCTTGGGAGTACTTCTGAGATAAAAAGAGCCTGTACAGAAGCAGTGGACTCACTGGGGGCTAAATTGCTGGTGTTTAAAGGTTCTGATTGATTAAGATATAAACCGAGTAGCAGCCAGGATTGGGGAACACACAGTTCAATATGCTATCAGCAAAGGTTTGGAAATTGTGCCTTTCTGAGTGCAGGAGAGGCCAGAGAGCAAAAATAAGGAATGGAAAACAAATAAAATACCTTTCAAAGGGGTAATGAAAGAGGAAACAAATGCTGGAACAACGCTTGCTTCTATAAAAATGCTGAACACCCAATGAATAAGTAGAGGGAAATCACATGTCTGGTCTTAGACAAAGGCAATGACATGCTACACACATGCAGGACATTTTAGCACCAGCATATAAAATAAAAGGTAAGAGTCACCTCTGCTGGTGATGGGGTAATGAAATTTGTTAATGAGATCTTATAATCATATCAAGTAAACAAAATAGGAACTCGGCAGGTGGCACAGAATGCCAGTGCACCAAAATGTCAGCTTTAAGCATATGTAGTCCTGAGTCTGCCGCTTGCCTGCCTGACCAGAAGGACGGAGAGGGCATGCTGAGAATGATCAGATGGGCAAAGAGGGTGGGAAATATAACCAACACTGTACTTCAGGTAACCTCCATGTTGTCTGGACACTGCAGCATTGTTACGTAACACAGACGTCACTAGACTCCATCAATACTGCTTCACAGAGCAATGGGTCAGGGAAGCCACAGAATAGATGCAGCCCCTCATTTGGTCCTCATTTATGTGCACGATCTTGACCTACATCTTGAGCTCATGGCTTCTGTTCCTGTGTTTACATTCAGAACTCCCCGAGGCTTGACAAAGGACAAGCATTCACAGCAGTTGCACCCAGTTTCAAAAGAGAGAGAGAGACATGGCAATGAGAAGGCTTGCGAAGAGGAAACAAGAGGTAGCTGCTAGGAACAGCAAATTCTTACAGGTGGAGCTGAACTTTCTGAAGGATGCACCGCACAGCATCAGTATATGCTATCTACCACAGTCTTGAGAACTGGCAAAAGGATGTGGGCGCCAGTAATCTCACCACAAGGTAGATAATTAGAAATCGGAAGTTTAAGTCTTCTCCAAATGCAAAACCACAGAAAGGATCATAAACCAACATGTTAAAGGACAGCACAGTGAAAGAACAATAAAAAACTGTGAGCAGCAACTCACAAAACGAATTCAGCCTAATACTAAATCTTGCCTTAGGTACATCAAGACCAAGGAGCCCACTTGAGTCTGACAGATCAAAGGACAGTTGCAGAGTGAAAAAAGAGGAAAGGCCAAAATGTTTCCAGAGAAGCTGAACAATGTATTTGCATATGTTCACTGGAATAAGCCGATGATCCCCATACTTGAACCCTTCCTTTTGAAAGTCAGCAGAGACTCTTCCCGAAAGTGTGCCAACTGGGAAAGGCCATAAACCGAACTAGGCAGAGTAACAGATCTACAGACATCTGAGTTCTTTAAGGCAATGTTGAGCACTGAGCAAGAGCAGATCTACTGATGGACCTACCTTTCTCTTCACACTTCCTACGTGCCTGGAGTCTGGAGAGTGGCAATGCAACACTGGTCTCTAAAAAAGATTCCAGGGGGTAAATGATGGTGACCTGTTGGAAGATAACAAAGGCTGGCAAGCCTAACATCAGTACCAGTCAAAGCAGTAGAAACTGCAATACAGGATAGAATTCATGTGCACCTGGATAAATATGACCTATTTGGGCAGTGACAACACATCTTCTCTAAATGTAGTATTTACCCTCTAGGCCTCCAGACAGGTCTTTGATGAGGTCTTCAAGCAGGCAGACAAGAGTGATCTGGTTGATATGGTCCACCTGTTATTTCTTTATCTGGATGAAAGCTCCTACTGGGTGAACAAATCAGCAGGTCCTCCTCACAAGAACTTGCTGTTTGCATTTTTCTATTGATTTGAGGGGCCTTTATTGTAAGGAAATTATTTGTACCTTACTCATTATTTCTGTGAGTCTGAAGTAGCTTTTGTTATTACCCACAGCTTACACAAAGCTGGGACTCGAACAAGAACTACCTGTCTGTGACTCAACACTCACACAACTTGAGATAAAGTTTGTGGGTGGACAGTGCATATAAATGAGTTTATAGGACTTCTCTCTGTGCTTGACACCATGGGTGAATCAGGGAGAGACTATGAGGGTATTGCTATCAGGTTGTCATCACTGCACAAGTACTGCTGGTGAGCTGGTTTCATGTGCTTGACACAGAACGCGCGAGGGAGAATGAGAAAGATGAAGATAGTACAGAGCAGCACAGATCCCTTATGACTCAGATCTGCAGTGCTCTGCACACAGACTAGCCAGTAATAAGCCTCTAGGAAAAAACTTCAGAGTAGATGTTGAGCTATAAAGGCTTCAGGATCTGGTCACTTCAGAGATCACCTCTGTGTGTGACATATTTCTATTGTAGAAATCATTAGTTGTGTCCGAGCTGAACCTGTTCCTGGCTTTGAAAAAGCAGAGCCCACTCTCTTTCCTTTGCTGAGGCTGTCAAGGAGGAGCGCTGCTCTTTATGGTAGCTTCTGGGAGACATACTTTACAATGCTGCATGAGTATCTCTAGTTATATTTTTAAATGTTAAAAAGAGAAAAAAGAGAAATTTAGTAACATTGTATATTCAGTAAAATACCTAAACAGTACTATTATCACTCTTATATTTGTATATGTCTTAATTCTCAATATACCTAAATAAATCCCAAAATTACAAAGAAAAAAAACCCCAAGAAGTTGTAGTAGTGAAGTGTATGTAGATTTCTAGTTAGTGATCTATTTAATTGATGCTTACCTAAATAGTCCTATTACTTTAAGGAGTGCATCTACATTTCTTGTTTTTTGGAGGCAATAATATACCCATAGTACTAATCCATCAATTTTTATATATAGTCTATTAAGCAGCAGCACTTCATCCTATGAAGTCCATAAGTTTCTTAAGGCTTGTTTGTATTTCAAACGGAAACAGTTTGGCCATGCAGAATAAACTGGGCTGGATCTATCATAGGCAGTATTTAAATGCCCCAGCAGGAACCTGTGACCCGCAATTTAAGTCCCATCAGCATTCAAAAATTTGGAAGCATCAGAAATCTCTTTATAAACAGTGAACCTGGAAGAAATAGTCAGACGTTGTTGAAAAGAATTAAAGTACCTCAGTCAAAGAATCACAGGATCTGTAAAGGTCATTTAGTGTACCCTCTAGCTTAGAGCAGAGCCAACTAGAGCAGATGACTCTGGGTTGGTTCCACTTGCAGTTTGAATACCTCCATGGATGAAGACTCCACAACCTCTCTGCCCGTCTCTCTGATGGCCACAACAGTAAAAAACCCCCACCCTTTTCTTTTGTTTAAAAAAATAATCCTATGGATCAGTTTGTGCCTACTGCCTCTTATTCCTTCACTGAATGCGACTGAGAAGAGTCTGGCTTCATCTTCTCAACTGTCCCTAACCTTAGATATTTAGATACATTGATAAGATCTCCCCGAGCCTTCTCTCCTCCAGCTCTCAGCCACTCCTCATATCACAAACACTCCATAATCCTCTTTGTGGCTCTTCGCTGGATTCAGTCCAATAAAACCATATTTTTCCTACATTGGGAACTCCAGAATTAGATCTAGCACTCCAGATGTGTCTTAATGCCAAGTAGGGAGAAATGATCACCTGCCTCAACCTACTGGCAATGCTCCTCATGCAGCCCACGATACTGTTGGCCACCTGTGCCACAAGGACACAGCACATTGCTGGCACATGTTCAATCTGGTGTTCACCAGGGCTCCCAGATCCTTTCCTGTGACGCTACTTCCCAGCCAGCTGGTCCTCGGCCCCTAGTAATGTGTGTGGAGACATTACTCAACAGGTGCAGGATTTGGCATGTCCCTTTGTTAAATTCCATGAGATTCCTCTTGACTGATCTGTCCAACTTGCCAAGATCCCTCTGAATGGCACCACAACCATCTGGTGTATCAGCCACTCCTCCCAGTCTTCAAGTGTCTGCAAACTTGCTGAGGGTGCACTTGTTCTATCATCCGGGATCATTAATGAGGGTGTTCAGCAGCACTGGCCCCAGTATGGACTGTAAGAGCACACACACCATTAGTGACTGGCCCCCAGCTGGATTTTGCGCCACTGATTATAATCTCTTGAGCCTGGCATTTCAGCCTGTTTTCAATCTACTCCACTATCTACTTGTCTAGTCGGCAGTTGGTTAATGAGGATGCAGCCAGTGATGAAAGCCTTTCTGAAGTCAAGATGATTAACATCCTCTGCTCTCTCCTCATCCACCAAGCCAGTCATTTCATCACAGAAGGCTATCAGGTTGATCGGGCGTAATTTTCCCCTTCACATATCCATCCTGATGACTCCCAATCATCTCCATGTCCTTAATATGTTTTGGAATAGTTTCCAGAATGATTTTCTCCAATGCCTTCCTGGGTATTGATATAAGGCTGACTGGCCTGCAGTTCCCCACATCCTCCCTCTTCTTGAAGCAAGGCATGGCATCTGCATTGAATTTCTAGTCCTCCTCTGATCACTGTGACCTTTCAAAGATACTTGAGACTGGCCTTGCAGTGACATCTGCCAGCTCCCTCAGCACTTGTGGATGCAGCCCACTGGATCCCACAGACTTGTCAGTGTCCAGTTTGTTTAAATGCTTTGATCTTCTCAATGGTAAGCCTCCATTGCTCCAGGTGCTCCCACTGGTCTCAGGGGCCTGGAATTTTTGAGAACAAATCCTACTAATGCAGACAGGTGAAGAAGGCACTGAATATCTCTGACTTGTCCACATCCTGCGTTACCACAACCCCACTCAGCAGCAGGCCCACATTTTCTCTAGTCTCCCTTTTTCTGCCAATACACTTGCAGAAGTCTGGACAGTGCAGAGCTATTCAGCTTCTCACTGTTCTCTAAACTGTCAATGAACTGGTGCCCTAGGAAAGTCCCGAGAAAGTGAGAGAGAAAATGCTCTTGTCCCCTTTTTAAAACATATACAACAGTTCAAGCATCTTTGCTATTAAAAACTCAAATGCTATCCCTTTTTCTGAGTCTGAACCCACATTGATCCAGATTAATTCAATAACTACCAAGCTAAAGTAAGCACTCAGTGTCTCCTTTTGGAGCTGATGCACTTTGTTCAAAGCACTGAAATATTTACCAGAGTACAAAGTGAAATTTATGTATCACTCTTCCGTTTCCCCACAAACAAGTACTGCTACTAGTGGACCACAGTCTCACTCGTTCTCATTGTGAACTGTTGAATATTTACTTATTGGTATAAAGTCCAGCAGCTGGACTATGTTCCCTTTACAAACCCGGCCCTTGAGCTGACAACCTGAAGTCTTCAGAGAGACAAAGTGCTAAAAGTATATTGATTTTAACTTCAACTCAGGCACAAATATGGAATGCAATTGAGATCCTACCTTAAAAATGGGATGAACCAACCACTAACTTCAGAAGTGAATCCTTATGGCAAGAATAACCATATTTGTTAAACCTAGCATTTATCTTTAACCTTTACTCCCACATGCTTTTATAACTGCAAGCCCTGCCAGAGAGGATGTGACAGACATGGTAAATTAGGAACAAGCTAAAGGGAAGGCAGGAGTCTTGACTTTAAAAGCAAAGGTTAGTGGAGATTCCGAGTCAGAGTATATTTTATTATTCCAACAAAACAAGTTTAAACACAAGCGTTGGACATGAAAAGAAAGTATGAACAAACACAAATAGTGCTAGAGATCACTTTGCCTTCAATTAGTTTATTTTTATAAACAATACCATGGGTTTTGAAAGATTGCTAATGTTGTAATACAACACTGTAGGAGCACTAAAAAAAATGTATAGGATGATCATCTCTAATTTTTAACCCAACACATAACTGAAAATAGACTTAATTTATGCATTTCTTTACACTGTCATTTTAGCCCTTTCTGTTACTGCTATTAGCCTGAATTTAGAACAAAAGTTACTTCAAGTTTAGTTGGGGAAAAACCCTTTGAAAACTAAATTTTACCAACAATTTTCAGACAAAATTGTCAGAAAAAAAAATTGTCTGGCCTTGGAAGCAGCCTGGAAACAGTGATGGAATGAGGTACTTCACACTGCTCCTGCAAAGGGGTTTCCCCTTAGTAACAAGGTGTTGGTTTTGCAGCTTGCATGGTACTTGGCAATCTTTCTCAAAAGAACTTTGCCAAAGAATAAGGTTTTTTCTCCATTTTACAGGTGGAAAACTCAAAGCAAAAAACCAGGTGAGTTGGCCAAGATGACATAGTGATAGTGAAGCCAGGAAACAAAGCCTGGACCTGCTCCCCAGCTCCCAGCACTGGGCAAATTCTTTTGCCTGTACCTGCCACCAAACAGCACAACAGTAAAAGACACAGTTTTCCTTTTACTTAGCCCAGTTTTTCTATGAACCAGAGAAATAAAAACTGGTTTATTCATGGACTCAATGACTAACCTCTCCTGTTATCTGGCTACTAACTAGTATTGTACCTACTTAATCAAAGAAACAGCAAAGAATGCCCAAACATGCTGAATATTCCACCTGTTGGGTTTGTTTGCTTGGCTGGAGGCTTGTTCTTGCTCTCACACAGGCAGGATGAAAGCAGGAGGACCCACAACTGAAGGCATCTCATACAGCTGACACTCAGTCAGGGTTCAGTTCCTTTTGCATGAATTCTTGTGCAAATGTGTGGATTTTCCCTCTAATCTTGAAGTGTGTGGTAACAAATTAGGACTCTCATTCGTGGTCACTCTGGGATACATGAATTTAATTAGCTTTTTGTCAAAAATACCCTAAGTGTTCACTTTACATAACCAGTTGCAATTTAAATCAGTCCTGGGAGGGACAGTGGGCTGCTGCAGCACTCTGGAAATGGCACACTTCATAATTACTCCAGTTCATCATTTGTAACAACTGTCAGTACACACACACACACACACACACACACACACACACACACACACACACACGAGACATGCAAANCACACACACACACACACACACACACACACGAGTGATGCCAAAGCAACCGAAGAGTGTTGCAAATAGTCAGAGAATGAACAAGTTTAGAAGGTGCTTTGCTATCTACCGCATTCTCTACTGGATAGCACTTTACCAAGGCATGTAATACCACCTACAGCATTAAAGAGGCAAAAATATGCACGGCTCTGATGTTAAACGAACTGTCAAGCAGTTCAACTTTAAAAAGCTTGTCTAACGCTAAGGTATTTCTTTAATGATCTGACACCTAAAATGGCATCACTCTAAACTATGAGGAAGAAAACAAAAATCAGTTCAGCATCCCATATGACCTATTTGTTTTAAACAATAATGCATTCTACTACATCTATTTTGGCACTTACTTGTAACAGCCAACCAACGTGTCAAGCAGGAAAACAGCTCCAATGTTAAGCAAATTGTGAAAGTTGTTCCTAAATTTCTTTTTGTCTTCCATCTTTGGTTGTTTTGTTTTAGTTTTTTTTCTACCAGGATTCCACCCCCTCCACCCCCCTTTATTCTCTTTTTTTCTGTTTCCATTTCATGCTATAATTTTAGCTAAGCCTGGCACTAGTTAAACACTGAACTGCACTGAATTTTGGTGTAGTGCTCATATCTAACTCTTCTTTTACTCCTAAAACTCCTGAAATGGAGGAAAAAATAACCTTGTACTTTCTATACAGCCATCTCTCTGGCCAAGTTACAGAGGAAAGATTAGAGCATCCAGTTAGAATGAGATGTAAATATGTCACAGCAGAGCCTACTGTCCAAAGACTATTATACTTTTTTTTCCTTACTTTTTGGTATTTATGTTTTTACATTTAGGTATCTGAATAGTTATCACAGTAGCTTCCGAATATTTTGTAAGGCACAGAATGAAGTTTGACACTTTTTACCATTTAACAGCTTTGAAAATCCCCCTTTTTCTTGTTGAAAAATGGTCAAGAGGCTGAAAACAGCCTTTTTCCCCTCCTCCTATAATTTCTATCACAATAAATGTACAACCTCTCTCCTCATTCCATGTAGTAATTCCTTAATGTTAGATTTACTTCAGTCTCAGGACTGTTGAATCCTACTAGAGGAATAAATCTAAGACTGAATTTTTACCCATCTTGAGAATTTCAGTCATATATCACAAGCTGTCTCCTCCCTTCCCCCTAAAAATACAAACCACAGTGTTAAGTATTTCTTTTCCAAAGAGACCTACATTAGGTTTTATATTTTCCCAGAATGTTTGGAATGCACATTTCCAATCCAGTCTCTTCCCTAGAGGGTTAATAATTAGCAAACTGACTTCCCCAGCTGGTTTTGTTCAAAGTGCCGTCATCCTCCTGAATTCAGTCAACATCTATCAGAAACAAAGACGTCAAACAAAACATATTAGGCTTCAGTATTCTCTTGTGAAGTTTTGGCCTCCAGCCAGAAAATTTTGTTATTTTCTGTGTAAGCTTTATTTTTCTTTCCCTGACCAGCAGTTAGTATGGATCAAAAGAACGACTGCTTAAAAATGCAATCATAAAAACAATAAACACTGGCACTGACATAGCACTGTGCACCTTTGGTTAAGTTTTGCATCTGTTCTGGGTGTCCTTATATTTGGGAACATGCTCCAGTGTGAGATTTCTAGCTTTTTTCAGCATCCCATGAATGTTCCTCTGTCCCCAGAGGGAGACAGAAAACCTCCAAGCTGTGTTAGGGCTTTGTTTAAATATCTTTTCCAGAAAGACTGAAGAACGTCCACACAGGAAATAATTTTCTTCATTTTGCTGTTGTTATCTAAATGGATTAAATGTATCAAATTTTATAAAGGAAATTTTAAATTATTTTATGATCCTGGTAGAACTGGGGTCAACCATTCCTGCCCTTTCTCATAGCTTATGGCTTTGCTTTAAGCGTCATGGGCTTTGCAGTCTATCCCACAGCTCTTGAACCAGATTTGGCCACAGATCTACTTCAGCAGATCCACATGGAGCTAGGAACAGATATTTGTAAGCCTGCCAAAAGCTGTCCTGTCAGTCAGTCATATCTCAGGGCTTTGAACCAGGCTGTTGTTGTGCAGGAAGTTGATGTTTCCACTACCATGTTACACAAGAGGAAGAAAGGGGAGTTTGGGACATTGCTGCCTCCGGCACAGCAGGGAGGATTGCTGCTTCTCCCCACAGGCTGTCCCCACCTGGGGTCCAGCTCCAGACTCACTGGGGAACCTGGACCACTCAAAGGTGCATCACAGAAACATCCTCAAAGTACAGCCCGAGTAAAGAGATCATCAGGCATCCCATCACCTGGCTCTGTGACTTCAAAGGCTAAAAACCAGAAAAAACCAAAAAGAGTGTAAAAGAAACAAAAGCAAAAAAAGTTTTCGTTTTTTGCACATATCCTTCTATTTTTGTGCTCTTTATGTAGTGATTCTGGACCTTCACATCCTTTACCCTGGATGTGGATTTTAGGTACCCAGAGCAAGTTGGGTGCCTGTATCCCACTGGCTGCTGTAGTAGAGGAATTGGATGATTCAGAATCACTACTTTTGAAACAACCTCTTTCTATCCAGAGGGAAACCACAAATTTAAGTGGAGATGTTTCTTATGTCCCAGTTGCATGGCACGTGTGCCCAGAGATCCTGAATTCCGGCTACTGAACACTTGTGTGGGTCAGAAAGCTGGAAGGTAGGTTTGGGCTAGAAGGCAGTGGGATGATGCATCAGCAGTCCCACAAACATATACACACCAGTATTTTCAGGTCAGGCTTACTCATCTTTAGCCAGGGTGACCTGAAAGGGCCATCCAGCAATGCTGTGAATCAAATCCCCAGCAGCCATGGTGGATTGATTTGTTTATTTCTAGAGCACAGTTATTGAATGTAACAGTGCACACTGACCCTACCACTTGCATTGGCTGCTTATTGTCAGCCCAGCTACCCCCACAGTTACCTATCAAGTATTTCCTGCTGTGGTTCAGTCACTTAATTCTCGTTCTAGTCTTCCCAAATAGCAGGAATAACTGATCCCTGTTCTCTTTATACTTTTGCTTTCATCAGTGAACAGTTCTTCCTTTCACCTTCCTTCCATGAGGGTTTGCTTTGTGCTACAGCAGAGCAAGTGGTTGAACAACCTGTAAGAGGAGCTGAGACTCACTCAACTTCCACTTTACATTCTTTCAATCAGACAAGAATTAAGCAAATTTACATATAAACAGCAATAATGAAAAACTATATCCTCAACCCAGACTAGATTCTGGAAGGTTGGGGGGGGGGAGGGCAGTGTGGATGGTCCAGGACCAGATGAAGAAAAGAGCCCACATTGGCTTTCTTCCTTCTTCCATAACTTAACTACACTCACACTTGGTGTGTAACTACCCTGACACTTTGTGTGTGTGCTCCAGAGGTGCCATGTCAGTGGGACAAGGCACTCCAGGAGCCTGCAGGGATAAAGGCTACATCAGCTGCGTTCCTGGATATGGTGAGAGGGGAACAGCCACTGCTATTTATGCTGCAAGTATTTTAAAGGGTAAAGTAGCCACTGTTTCTGTAGGTATTCTAAATATCTGTTCTTTCCAGCTGGAAAGCCTCACAGAGCTGTTCTGATGCATTTCCACATTCAGCTGAATGGTACCTCATGTCTCTTATAGCCACAATGTATCCCATATGTATATTTCCATCTTTGAGATTTGCTTTTGAAACAATAATTAAAGTAATTCAATTTGCCCCTCAACATAATTTTCATTCCACAAGACTAGCAGGCCACAATATGCACCAGCAGAAATATTACCTTCTTACCTTTTCAGAAAGAATCCTTCTGTATTCTTGAGTATTAAAAATCAGAAATATCACGCCTAGGTCATGTAAGCCTTTAGATAGTTGTCAGATTTCAGGTACATAGCATGTAAACCTGCTAGCATGAAGAGTAACTTACCAAAAGAAACTAATACAGACAAAGCAGATTTGGGTTGAGACTATAACAAATGAAGCCTTACAAGACTTAGAATATTCTTTTACTTTATGTTAAAAGTCTGTGTACTCCAGCTCATTGGCAATGTCCAATGTTAGGGGTTCAGTTTGCATACCTCAATGAACCTGGAAGCATCAAGCTCTGGGATGGTGTCCCAAATCCAGCGTCAGTGAAGCCACGCAGCCCAAAGCTGCTGATGAGGTGGAGTCTGTTCTCAGCTCTGTGGGGACTTTCCAGGGGCTTCTCATCTACAATGCACACGAGGTTTATGGCAGAAATAAGTGGCAAAGAAGATTTAATCAGGTTATGGCTGGGATCAAAGGCCTGAGATCATGCTTTAGAACAAATGACCTGAATAAATAGCTGCAGAAGAGGAACGTATTTGATGGGATAATTTTCAGTGTTCAGTTAAAAACAAAAAAAAAAAAAAAGGAAGAAAAAAGAAAAAAAAGGGATTTTTTTTTTTTTTGTACAAAATAAATGGAAACTTTTAATTTCTAAAGATGAGCATCCATCTATAAAAATCTGAAAAGATACAGGAATGCTATTGTCCTCCCATGTTTTCTGAGACACTGACCCAGCTATTGCATTCTCCTGGCCCACACTGTGGTGTTGGATGGCCTTCACGCACCCAGTGACAACCACCACTGCTGCTGCCATCCACCTCTGCACGTAGCAGGCTGTTGGTTTTGTGCCTTTCTGTGCATGGCTCAGAAAGACAGGCTTCCCTGTTTTCCTTTGCTAGCATGCAGAGAGGCAATTTCGGCCCGCTCGCTCTGCATTTCAAGATTTATTTTGTATCTACAAGTTTAGCTGTTGTTCTCACTAAAAGAGAATGTTTTCAAGCATTTATTTCTGAGAACCACAGTAGAAATTTTGTCTTTAGGCTGAGGTTAGGAAAAAAGTAGGGTAAGGTAGTAGAAGTATTTTTGCTGTTTTCTAGCTGTGCACTTTTGGAAACAATTGCAGTTGAGAATCACTTCCGTGGTTACAAATTACCATGGTGTTACTGGTAAGTACTGCAGCAGGCTGGGTCTAGTACACTTCCTCAGACAAATGCAGTTGCTTCAGTTCAGGAGGACGGGTAAAGTCTTGGAAAAGCTGCAGTGTAAGTAAATAAGATTATAAGAACTACGGCTTTGAAGTGAGGCTTTATTACAAAATTATCCTCAGCGCCCTTTTTTATGGTTAAGCTTCTAAGATCTAAATCCAAATCATGGTCATCCTGCATAAAGATAATGGATATAGAAAGGGATCAGGAACTCTTATGCTTTGGGCAACTTAGAGAATAAATTGGGAAAAGGAGAAAATAAATCTGCTTTCAACAGTGCAGTGGAATGATTACTTATGCACTCATTTCTATGTCTTAATTTTTCACTTCCCATGAAAAGTAGTAAGCAAATGTCTGCACTGATACAGTCAAGAAATAAAATATTCAAATAAATCCATTAACAGAGATACATGGCTGAAGCATTTTCAGCAATTTGCCTTTCCGTGAAAGGCACCAGAATCAAAATATACCACAAAAATATGCTTATTTATTACTTAGGAACCCGAGTGGGTTTTCACTTTACTCACCATAGAAATAAAAAGCCCTCAGAGCAATGTAAGGACTTGCATTACCCCTTTCCAAGCACTTCAATGCATCCCATTAAAGTCGTTGAGAAGGAACACTGAGACTTGGAAAGCCGTCTGAACACAGTTTTATAACGTTGTGGCCCTGGCTGAGAACCCACACTGGTATTTGCTGTCCTGTGACTTGGGACTTTTGCTGCGTTTAACTAAACTTCTAAAGGATCCAGAGTAGATCCCTGTGATACTTTCTCTTGCACAGCTCTTTTTGTCAGCTCTGCGTGCACCACTACCATCTACTGGCCAAACCGAGACTGACGGTGTTTCCCAGCACCACGATCCACCTTAATTCATTCCATCTCAGAACACCAAGGACGCCTGTGGGTTTGCTCCTGATGGTTACTCACACATCTGCATCAGGACTGCACCAGATTGTAAGATATCAGTGCTGGCCTGCAGGGGTTTAAAACCAACATTCCACCAGTTGCCAAAGGAAATATTATAATATTATTATAGCTCAACTAGAGGCCTCTATTTTTTTGTGGATTTGTTTTTTGGTGGGTTTTTTGTTGGTTTTTTGTTTTTTGTTTTTTTTTGAGCTGAGGATTTAGAGCCCAGTTGCTGAATGTGTGCAATTTAGCTTTTAACCAAATAAATGCCCTGGAGGAAGTGTATGCCATGGTTTTCATTACAGTGGGTTTATTATTACAAGAGACCGAGGATGCCTGTTACTACACTGAGGGAGGGGTAACATGATGAAAGAAAAAAACAGGGGGTTAAATTAAATGGGAATTTGTGCAATGGTGCCTTGGGAACCAGAGCTGGTCTCATGTCACAGAGCATGCAAACCCCTGTTTTTTCCTATGGTCCCTCTGGACTGTACAGCACAGATTTCAAACAGCCCATGGCTCCCTCATCATGCCCCAGCCACAAAAGTGTGTGTAAATATGTTTGTGTGTGTGTGTGTGTGTGTGCGCGCGAAGGTAGCAGAGGCAGGAGAGCAAAAGGGAGGAGGATCCCTACACAAGGAAGGGCAGCGCCCAGGAGAGGCACAGCCAGAAAGGGCTTTGCTGAGGAGTCATGCTGCCCACTTAAAACCTTGTGCCACAACAACCCTTTGCTCTGTCTGGTCATGCTGGACATCTCCAGTATACAAATGTTCCCATGACAGACTTGCGTCCACCTCAGATGTGGTAGCTGCATTGAACATCTCTTTTCCTCAGAGACACGCTGCAAGGATTGCTAAAGGGACCAGGAGGTAAATTTTCTCCTGGAATGGCATCTGCAGAGACAAACAGACAGAGTTTTGACAAACTCCAATACCTGTCAGACAAAGTTTGTCGTGTTGACCTGAACATACTTATCTCTGGTGGGGATACCCTTCCCTTGCCCAAGAAAGATGTGGTATGAAAACATTTAACACTTCTCTTTGGGTAAGAACATTTTCCACATTGCTAACGTGGCAAAAACCCCCACAACATTCACTTGCCTATTCAGGCCCTGGTGAACCCAGTTCTTGGACATATGAAGCATGTGGACATATGGAAAGCTGCTGTGCTGCAGTCCATATATCTCCACCTCATTTGTGGCAGATACACATTGGCTCCCACACAACACAGCACCCACAACTCAGCAGGAAAATTCCTCCAGCCCATCACTCATCCCTGATGGCCCCTGCTCCCTACTGCAGGGAATGGGCAGTAGGCTGGGAGAATGTCTGTAAATCTGTAATATCTCAGTGCCATGATCCCATCCATCATCCTTACTGATGGTGCTGTGGCTCCCACCTCCTTCCAGCACATCTTGCACACACGTTCTGGAGCATCCTCGCCCGTGCCCTGGGAAGCGCTCGGACCACCCTGTGTGTGGAGATCGTGTGCAGTGCCCGGGTCTAGTCCAGTCACACAGCCAGAAAGGAGGCTGGAGCCAGCTGTCCTCACACAGGATGAGCCAGTGCAAAGCCTGGGCACTGCTCTTACGAGAGACTAAAGCCTCTCCTCTTAGTAAAGCTGGGGAAAGATTCAAGAAAAATGACAGCACAGACAACTATTAGTCACGCTTTAATTTTCCAGTTGAAATAATACAGTGAATCTCACTGCCAATGTCATCAAGGTCAGCAATAAAACCATGGTCACCACGTACTCTGATCAGGGACAGTATAGGAAACCTCTGATTAAGGGAAAACGATTGAAAGCCATTGATAACAAAATCCAAAAGGGAGACTAGAAAGCAATTATTGATTACATTCTTGAGTGAATAATATCTGCAGTTATAAAAAGTTAAATGATGAAAGATTTAAAAATAAATATCTAAGGGTCTGTTCCTTCAAGACCATTTCAAAGGAGGAAGAAAACATTGCTTGAACTCTTTTTTGTTTAATACAAGCTCATCTACATCAACATTAATCAACAATCACTATTTTGAGGTTAGGTTTATTGATTATGCCATTACCCTTCAGATATATTTTAAGGAATAAAACATACCTCAAGGAAAATTGATAAAACATCTCTGTCAAGTTTTGTGAAAAAATACAACTTCATTAACCACATCGAAATCTGACCAGAGTCTGTATAATATCAACAGCATTGTAGCCTGATAAGTACATGTCCTCAGAGATGACACAGCTTACTCCTGCAAACAAAAACCACCCTGCAAGCTGCTCTGGTTGCTCTACTGTAAGAAAGCAGCATTTACATGCTTGTCAGTGAATGTGATGAAGGGGGTTTGTTGATTTAAATTCCTCCAGCTGTAGTTTTAATAGGTGAAATACTCATGGGGAAAGGAGGGGTCATAAGCTTTTTCTTTTCTTTTGGTGGTAAAGAGGCTATCGCAGTCAATACATATAAACAACAGATTATCTGGCAATTGTACTCAAGAGCTGCAGTCCACAAACTCTAATGGTGGACTGCAAATAAAAACAGTCCAATAGATAAATCTAGAGGACTAAACAAAAACTTTTAAAATATTACTGAAGACTAAATGTATGGGGTCAAACCATTGACAGGATGTACACAGAAAATCTATTTATATTTTATATGACAGAAAAATTTCAGATTAAGACCTTGTGATAGCTACAACCTTAGAAGTCATCAAAAAGAGTAAACCAGTTCTGTAAACCAGCACAGAAATATTCTATGTACTAAATAACTTTTTAAAATAGCCCTACAAATAATTATGGCATGAACAGGCAATTTTTGGCCATGTGAAATCTAACTAAAAGGCAGTCATACATTCCTGTGCATGTGCACAAATATTGTGTAAAAACATTTCAGTTGGCCTCAGCTGCTTGCTTAATTCTGAGGAACATACCTCCATCTCAGGGCTCTTGCAAAATCTTTAGAATGAGTCACCTTAAAACAAGGAAACCAAGAAACTGAACAACAAATGCAGCCCTTTGCAGCAGCTTTTAGAGATGGTGGAAAACAACATTAAGTCCATTCTGAAGTAACCATCATTAAACATTTGTTTTTCCACGCTGCAATAAAAATAAAAAAATAAAATCCCTGAAAAGCTTCCAGGTGTTTTCAGAGAGGTGGGTGGAGGACTGGTTGGGGTGGTGGGAATCCCAGGGACAGTAAACATTTCTGTCCTGGGCTGCTGCAACTGAGATAGTGCAGAGACCTGAGCTGGCTCCTTCACAGCCATCAGCCTGCAGACCAACGGGTCTGCAAAACTCATCTCCTTTCTCAGCACCTTGGTAGGAACACTGAAAGGGAAAGCGTCTGCTACATGGGGTTAGAGGACTAGCACCCTTTGGGAACAGCAACGTGGCTCCCCCACATGCTGCCCTTAGCTCTGGAGAGCAGGGTCTCAGCAGTGTCCACGAATACTGCTCACAGAAACATTGTAGGCGGACAGTGAAGCCATTTGTTCCATACCTTCAGCAAGATTTGTAACAGGGGTTTTTCCTTCAGACAGATACTGCCCAAAAATGTTTTTAAGGAAGGTTGATGGGATTCCATGTCTGAAATAATCTAGGTGAGAGATGACATAGCTAAATCTTTAATAGGATGCTGGATGCATCTCAAATGAATGAAATAATGAGTTCAGGATGACAAAGCCCATATGCCATTATATCTCTACACTAATTTATTTTATAACATGAACTAGGCATCACAGACCAAACTACCAAAACTCTGCCAGTCTCAAGTCAAGAACGACTTCATCTCCCTGCAAGCTTGGAAATCCACATGGCAAGAATCTACTGTCTGAAAAATAACTTTTCATTTTGCAAAAGAAATAACTTAGTTTTGCCAGCAAAAAAAAAAAAAAAAAAGTCTTCCCCATAATCCTTGGAATAAATTTCAGAGTTCCTAAATTCAAGGCCAAATTTTAATGCCAGCTCATAAGCAGGTTCTGCAAAGTATAAAAACAAAACACAAAGGCCCAAACATTCCCAAAGGAAAAAGTTGCATGAAAATGCCCACTGCTCTGGGACCTCGAACATGACTGCTCCAAGTGAGTGGTTGGAGGTTTATGGTCTGAGTATTTTCAATTCCTGGCTTGTCCTAGAGAAGAAAATTTCTCCGTGGTTCTGCTTTGCATCCTCACCTCATCCTGCCACAAAGCAAAAGCTCTCCAAGGTAGGGAGCTCCTGACACTGATGGCCGTGAGGGTTTCTCAGGATATGGGCACCCCGAGGGACTCTCAAGAATGAGAAAACCACTGTAGGCTGTGAAGTTCCACACAGAAGACAAGACCACTTGCTACTTCCGATCAATTAATTGTTTTCACTCCTCTCAAAGTCAGAAATGAGGATGCTTTCTTCCAAAGCAGGACTATCCACATTAATCTGTGGCAAGTAGGCGTTTCTGACCCACAGTATCCTGCGGAAGAGCTGGTTGTTCTCTTTGTGCAGGCACCACAGGAAAAGGGAAATGGCAGCCAACATCACCAATGTCACAAGAACACCCAGAGCTACAAGTCCACTGTATGATGCTGAAAGGGAAGAACAGAAATTGTTATTCAAATATAGCTACAATTATAGATCATTCTAAATATAAACATATAGCTGTTTTATGGAAAACATATTACTACTCTTTATATGTCACACATTTTAAATTACAGATTTAACACTGAAAAATATTATCTCATAAAATATCAGCTCAAAATGTATATTATTCTTTATAAAACAAAAAAAAAGCACAAAGCTTACCTTTTTCAGAGAGTTCTGTTGTATCAATATCTGAAATAAAATCCAGAACTGTCACAAAATGACCCCCAGAGGTAACAGAGGTTATTATGTATACTCACTTTAAAATGGATACTGAGAAGACAATCTACCTAAAACCAACAAGAAGAGGCTGTTCTTTGTTTAACTTGACTCATGTCAATGTTATTCCAACTGGCCAAGTTAAACACAATCTAGTATGTTATTTAAAATCCCTTTAATTTGGTGGAATATATTAATTGGCATTTGTGCAAGGATGAGCAGCAGTATTTACCCACTTTTTAAAGTACAAATTCATGAAGAGAGCCATGCAGAGGTAGATCAATCTTGTCAGTTGGTCCAGCAGGGACTGAGGGATTTTGTGTGGGCTCTGGAAACACTCACAGACCCGCATTCCCGCTGCTGTGGTGCCTGCCCGGCTCTCCCAGGCTGGACCTGCCCTCCCCGCGGGGGCTGTGGAGGTCACCCTGATGCCACAGGAAGGCTCCTGCAGCTGGCACTGATGCAGTGGCTGCCCAGGTTCCCCAAACAGAGGTCACCCCCCAGCTGGCCAGGGCTTTTAGAAGTTTTTTTTTTTACCAATGCCAAGGGACAGAATTAATTAAATGAAAATTGACACCAAGGGCAGAATTGCCGCCTTTTATGGAAGCACATACCTGCATCCATTTTACATACAAAACCCTTTTTTTCTCTGCATGGAGATAATTGCCAGACTCCATCTGTGGTCCTCAAGCTGATGCAGAAATTCCCTTTGAGATGATCAAATTCAGGCTCTCTGATGCCCCAGTTAGAATAATTTAAAGGAGAACCATCAAACCAGGAGACTGTCTCATCTATGGGCAGAAGTTAAAAATTATTACAAAATAGAATAATATTTTGCTAAATATTTCTGTTTCAGTTAGATTTACCCTCACATAAAAAATACAGTATTACAGAATACCAGAATTTCATCTGTTTGGCCACTATATTACTTTTTTTTCTGAAGGATTTAAAAACATCCTATGTAGTTAACACAGAAGACAGTCTGTAGTGCATCTTTAAGAAGGAAAAAAAGGCATTTACATGCATGTATGCGAATTGAGTATTCAGAATACTGGTAATGACTGCAGAAGGCCTCACTGGTTTTACTACATCATAAAGAGGCAAAAATCAGTGAATAAAATCTCAAAAGATAAAAGTGTTTTGGAAAATGGTTATTGGAAAATAACCAAAACCCATGCATTCTTACATGCAGCACTATTCCTCCCCAAACTTACTGTCTGTAACAAGCAGAATGTTCAACCAAACCATTTGTACAGAATAACCAAAACTGTGTAATTCTTCCAAAACGAAGGCATTTTCCTCTTCATCTTGAATAGTTAGAAGATTGGATCCTACAAATTAAACACAGAACAAATTTTCAAGCAATCCATCCATTAAAATGTAACACTGTATTTCAAAAAGTTAACATTATGAATCTTAATTGAAAAGCTTGAAAAGTCTGGTTATACATTATAAGTTCTTAAATTTGTAATTAATGTGAAAATGTTCAAGCAAATATAAAACTGTTCTCACATGAATTTAAAACAAATTTGAAGGGAAAAAAGTTCATTGTATGTTTTATTGGAGAGATCAATATTTTCACATGGAAAGGAACATTTTTTTGCTGTATGTTTGCCTCCAATTTCATAGTTGGCTTATGAGTTCCACTCTCGTTATCTTGAAACAGAGAAAACATATGCCATGATTTCAGACATTTCAGAAAATAAACATTGTTTTAAGATATCACAATGACATTTGGTAGCTACAAAATAATCACTTACCTTGATTTTTGCAGACTTCATATGCAGTATCAAAACTCATGCCCTGCAGAACTGTGGAAAAGCTGTAGCAACTGTTTTTGAATTTGATCCAGGGTACAGTTTTTTCTGAACATAAGCCTTTATAGGCATTGAGTTTCTTTTCTGTGATAGAAGTAACAGCACAGCTTTATTGGCACAACAAAATACACATTAATATAACATTCCACACACTGTTTTGGAGTAATGCTAATAAGCATGTTATTGTGTTATGCCTCTATTTTTTTCAAAGTGAAAATCTAGCGGTTGCATATATTTGTATTAAATGAGTACAGTTGGTTTTATTTCTGATCAGAAACCTTGCTGGATTACAACAGCAGGATCAGGACAATCTAACTGATAGTGATGTGCAGAGGAGGTCAGGAGCAAACCGTGGGCCCAGGTGAGCAACACTGCTGAATGGGAACTGTTTGGAGAACTGGATGCTGCCACAAGACCCTGCAGTCCTGAACCGAATGGAGTTCCAGACAAGAATTCTGGATTCAACTGAAGCCCAGGTAACTGACAGAGCATTGCAGGAAACACAGCATATTTTAGGATACCGAAAAATATTCTTACCCTTACTAAAAAAAAAATGCACAATCTTTGATACCCTTATCAGTGGAGATGTGATTAATTTTGCACTTTGCTCTAAATGCTTCCCTTCTCCCATCCCACAGTTAATTGCAGCAAACTGAATTTATTTCCCTTCAAGCTAGGTCATTAGCAATCCTCATTTCTCACAGATAATAGAGTGTTCACTGAAGAGACAGAGTGAGTACTTTTCCTGTTTCTTTTCTATTATGAAAGTTCTCTTCCCATTCTCCTACAGATCAGACCTGATGGCCAATATTTTATTGGAAAAAAATGGTTTCACAAATAGGAAATACAGAGAAATACTTCAGTTTTAAATAATAGTTAGCCTTGCTTGACATTGCTTAACCTCTAACCAATCAACCTCCTTTCCCATACTTCCACTGTCAGTACATACATTTGCAGCTGCAAAGATTTAATAGAAACCTTGACTCTGACTTACTAGGTGGCACATGGCAAACTGCTCCTTGCAGGAATTGTTCACAATCCGTGCTTTTCCAGTGCCCTGAAGTGTCAATGTAAACACAGCTGCCAAAGGCCTGGGACTCGTCATCTGCCCAGAAGGTAAACAAAGACCTGGTCCCATCCGACCATTTAAAGTTAAGCCCGTTCTGCCAAAACAAATTTCAGGTTATCTTTCTGATATGCTTTAGCATCATAAATTAATCTACATTCAGAATTTACATTAATCTTCTTTTGGTGGCATCCTCACCAGGTATTACAGAACGTCTTAATTTTCTAAAGGCTCGGTGAATCCAGAAGGATCTACAAAAGGCAGAGCGCCAAGGATCCTCCCAACTAACTTTTGGGAGACTCCAAACTACATCTACTCTGTTTTCAGCAAGCAGTTATTTGGGCCTTTGGGTACCACAAATGAAACAACGAAATTTCAACGTCAACACTACCAAATTGGCTGCCACTGGACTTACACATTATAGTGGGGAAAAAAAAAAGTTAAAAAATAGTATTTAAGGCTCAAATTTTCCAGGGTTTCATCTCCAGATGTAAACTTTCTGTGACTTCAAATCAACGACACAGCTCACTAGCTTATTACTGGAAAATCTCCTTTGCAGCATTCACATTCACAGCCAGGGAGTCTCCTACGTACATCGGAAGTGAAGAGCCCGATCCAGTGGCTGTATCCCAGGCGATTGACGATGACCGTGAGGAAGGCCTGGTGGTACTGGTCCGTAATGCTCACCAGCTCCGCGCTGTTTGCCATGCAGGCTTTTAAAGCTGAAGACCATGTAAAATTCCCACTTATTAGTTTATACATTCTGTTTCCATATTCTAAAGTATCTGGCACAGGATACATATCAGATGCATTGAAAACATGTCTGGATGTGTCTGTTATAAACAGAAAAAAAAAGAACTTATTTTTAAAACAGACAACTTGATCACAGCTGAGCAGCTCCTAAAAAATCAGAATTATCCTTACGAGCAAATAAAAAAATTGCAAACTCCTTGGTTTTAGGAAGGCATTGTGAAATTTAAAAAGACAAAGATGATGACTACTAGAACAGTATCTGAAATTCCACCACAAAACTCATTACAGGAATGACTGAGTATAAAAAAACCCCCAAACCTGAATGAGGTTAGTTCCACTGACTGCATCTCTGGAGGTCAGTAAGAAATCACCTGGGATCTGGGCCTATCCCAAATGTCCAGTAGCAGTGGGCTGCAGAGTGCTTTTATCCCAGATATTTTGCATGTAAATTAGATTACCTTTTTTTGACCTGTTATTATTAATAATTTCCAAAATCGGCTTAACATCATAAGGCCTGGCCTCAAAGACGTTTGTAGTGATACAGCCAGTAGGATAACACAGTGCATGCTTGGGAGCTTCCTGAGCTCATCTTTAATATCCATGAGCCAATGTAGGGAAGAGCACAGTGTGGCACTTAAAGAGAAATCCTCTGTGCATGGAGACTTAAATCTCTTTTTGATGATAAACAAACACAGCAATGTCCAAAACAATGAAAGGAAGGAGCAGGGTTCTTAAATTTAAGAAATAAAGAGAGAGTCTCCCATGATAAAAAAAAATTCAGAGAGAGACTGAATCTCACCCCAGCCCAGTCTGTGATGCTGCTGCACTTGCTCTTCTACAGGAGGCAAATGCCTTTGCTAATGTGTGTGAATGCCTTTTAAAGTGTACTTTAAAAAATGCTACAGTTTTGATCCTGTTTGTCAGTTTGGATTAATTATTTCTCACTGTAAAGCTTCTATCTGATTACAAAATGAAGTGGTTGCTTTGCTACAAGGTAGAATGTTTTTAGACTTGGTTCCCTTTATGACTAAGAGAGGAGGAGGAGTGTTAACAAACATCTTAAAATAGTAAATTAATTTATAACTTGTCATTCTCAAACCATTTAAAATTAGAAATTTCTAAGCAAGAAAGTTCTGCTCTTGAGCTAACTGAAGCACCCTGTTTTGTTGCAGCTTTCAGTGTGTGTCACTGCTTAAAAAAAGAAAAGCCAGAAAATGCTGTAAATGGCTGACACAATCCTAACTCAAGCATCACTGAGTGATCAGAGCCCAGTTCAGATCCCCTGCTGCTTTCTTTCATTTTAGTCTCCTTCAGAAAATAATTCAAAAAAGGGGAAATGGAATGCAGGCAGGATGGCAGAAGCAAAGCACCGCCTCATCTTTCCAGGAACTGACACATTTGTTTGGACACTTGAGCAAATTTAGCAGTTCACTACTGCCAGCAAGAGGCTGTTTCACTACTCCCTCCCTTGCTTCTCTGCTCTTCCTGCTGCAAATTCCCTGGTCTGGCGTTTCCCGACCCTGCACAAAGCTGACACAGCCTGTAAAAAGCTGCAGAAAATGACATTAATTATATGACATTAAATAAACAAAGCAGGAGGGAAAAAAAAAAAAAAGAGATGAGAAAGTTTTCTGCTGAATTAGCACACTGAACTGCCCGATAGTTTGGGATCGTGCCCTGGGTGTCCCACTGGGGAGGCAGGATTGTCCACTCCAACCCAGGAGCACTGTGCTGTGCACGGGGCAGCGCCGAGCTGCGTTACAGCCACGGCCCGTGCGCCATTCTCAGATTCGCCCCCCTCGAGGAAAATCTTTAATTGTAACAATTAGCGTTTAAGCCTTGCGAATTCCTTTAGCTTCAACCCACAGCGCTTGGTCGTGTATTAACGCGTGCAAGTGGTTATCTTAACGACTGTGGGCCTGAGCAACGCTGATAAGCAGGTTTATCTTGACCAGCCCACGTCACTGGGATTCATTCCAAGAAAAGAAACTTTTTTTGGAGGGCTACGACCAAAAAAGGATAATTTGAGGAATGGGATGTTCCCCAAATAGCCACCAGAGACCCTCAAAAGACCCCTACTCTAATGTAAATAAGCTCCGAGGAGTGATTTAAATATGCAAAAGATGTCACAGGAACGTTTAGCATATATGTATGAGTTTTGCGAAATGTAATGAATATGTATAAGTTTCACAGATTTCAACTAGTCTGTTGGCTGGCTGCGGGGCATGGAATAGGAGGAGATATTCTCTGCACGCCTGGCGCCGAAATAAAGTAATGCAGTTTTCTAATACTGAAATTACAGCGTTGGAGAGTTTTATTCCCGACTTTCAGTGACACAGCTGGGAAACGTGGGTAGGATCCTGAGCACCCACTGCAGCCCAAATCCTCGCCAGAACCCCGGCCACCATAAGGCAACTGTTTTCCTTCCTGCCTCTCCACGCCTCCTCCATCTGTCTCAAGCAGCAGCGAGGGGTTAAAATACAAACGTTTGGGATGTAACTGAAACAAACCAGCGGGAAAGCACATTTATTTCTTTTTTCTGTACTACGTACAGGATCCCTCCAGCCCTTCCCGCAACTGTAGCTCCCAGTAAATGATGTAAAATCCAGCTATGCTTTGCCTGAGTCACACGTGAGCGCTGCCCAAAGCTCGTACTTGTCCTGCTCCCCACCCGGCCGTCCCTCCTCTCCCCGGCAGCAGCAGGACAGTGCTGTCTCTTTGTCCCAGCGCCAAACTTAGAGGCGATAATGTAACAGAGCTGAGCCATACAAAACCACCCCCGCAGTAAAGGCAACTGCCGAGGAGACTCCTTACAGGCTCAGGTTACAGCCCTCCCCTTGCTTCAGGGTTAATCATGTGCTGCCGGTGTGTTTGGTGGCAGAGGTGCAGCTGCCCCTGGGACGGGCTCCAGAGCTGCCCAGCTGCCCACGGCTCGCAGCCGAGAGGCACCACCGGAGCGTGGCTTGAGGAAACACAACAACCCGTGTTCCTCCCAAACACTTCATGCTTCTGGCAAGGGAACCTTATGGTACCGGAATTAGAGAAGTGTGGTACTAGAAAAGAGAAGCCAAGCTCTATTCAATAAGCCAGACGAGTCCACACTGTTCAGAAAAAATACATTTTCTAGCTTCTATTCCGATCTAACATTGCAAGTTACAACCCCCCACCCTAAATCATATTTTCATCAAAATTACCCTCAGTTTAGCCTTTTGTAATTTCATGGGGTTACTCTGTAGCCATGAGAGGAAAAAAGGAAATTTCATCTCTATTCCTAATTCAAAGGTACAATACAGAATGCTCAAAGTTAGGAGGAAAACTTAATAACAGAATATTTTTTAGCAATTACTTCTACATCCCAGCTACTGATTTGTTAAATAGTGTAGAGCTAGTCTGCCTAAATAGAAAACTATGTTAGAAATCTTTTATGTTCCTTGTTTTAGAGACACTTATAAAAAGCTGCTTCTAGATAAAAACAAAGTAAGACAAAGTCCATACAGTAAGAAAAGAGAACAGAAGCAAAGCAAGACAAAACCTTACCCTGAGTCTTTTGGCAGACAAAGCCATAATTTTTCTGACAGTTTTCTAAGTACCATTTTCCCGTAAAATAAAAATTAGGGTTATTTGATACCAATGTACACAGTGGAAGTTGATCTTGAATGTTAAAATGCTGTCTCTGCAATCAACACAGAACCTTACATTAATTTAAAAATACACTGTGTAAAACAATGCATAATTATTACATCAAATTTAGGAGAATAATTATCTGAAAATCTCAATAACAAATATTTAGGTAGAACAATGAACAGTCCCATAAATACAATTTGAAACAATAATATCATAATTAAGAAGTCACAAGCTTTCAGTGAACAAACTAAAATACTAATCCCAATTGGGACTAATATGTTGTAAAACAATGTATTAAAATAGGAAATTCATATCTTGTTCCTAAACTTTCCTCAGACCAAGCATCTAATACTAACCATAGGATTCAAACTTTGCTGCTTAAAACCAACTGCAAGAGAAGGTGAGTAGAGCCACAAATTATGTAAATGTGTGTCTCGACAGTGCCTTTTTTGCTACTTTGAGTTATGCCTGTAAATCTGTACCCACAGTTCTTTGAAGTTGCAAAGATTAAGAGCAGCCTAAACTGCTGCAACAACTTTGGCCTTGTCTTATGGAAGTCACGATTTTTATGGATAAAACCAACTTCTCACTGTCACAACCCCCCTGAGAATACTCACATCCACTAGGTCAACTGGCGACCAGTTGGAATACATTTGAGGATTTTCATTCAACCATTTTTCGTAATCGTCACTCTGGAAACCTATCCAAACACTAGTTTTCCATCCATATAGATTCATTGTTATGAAAGCTAGAAAATGAAACAGAAACAAAATAAAATAAACCAGTAAGCATTTAGGGATAGGTGAAGTCTCTTGCAACACACTAAAACGTTGAAAAAATTAATTTCCAATCAATGATATTACATAGTTACTAGAAAATAAGAATGAGTGGCATTTCAGTATCATCTAACCATAAATTCAGTCAAACTGATTAATTTCAATTGGTTTAGGATCTAGTCCATTAGCTAATAATACCAGTCCAATCATAATACAGTTCAATGGAAGCAGCTTTCCTCAGTTTTAGATGAGGATTTCTCTACTAAAGATAGCCAGTGAGATTCCTCCCACCTCCAAATAAGTGGTTTTACAAGTGTGTGAAATTCAACTACAGCTTTTTTATGAGTAGGGTTCATAAATATTTCCAGATTTGCTGGCATTTATTTCTCTGACAGTTCCAGCCTGGTGCTATTCTATAGATAAGATTTTAAGTACTACTAAAAGATAAAAGTGAGATTATAAGGTAGAAATTTAAAATAGCACATTTTTAAATGGGTATTCCATCTTGGGGACTATTTTTAAAGCATGGTAAGCACAAAAGAATTTGCAATTATTCCTTAAAATATACTGGTCATATATATCTCAGTGAGCCTTTAAATTTTGGGAAACTGAGAAAGAGAAACATTAATGTGTTTAAAGCAGTGGAACCATGGGTAAGAGCTGAACAATCTTCTTTCCTAAATCTGCATCCAAGATTAAACTTTACTACAGCATCCCAATGAAGAGGACGTTTCATTTTTTTAATAATATTTTCAGCACTCTACCTTGCTCCAGTTCATCTTCCAGGATAGCAAGTGACCCATCATGGTTACTGCAGAACTCTTGTGCAGAGTACCAGTTTCTCAGATGTTCTGGATCCTTTGGAATTTGTATTAAAAAGCACTGTTTCAAAAAACAAAACCAAACAAACTAGCTTTGTTTGTTTTTCTCCAGCCATTTATCAATCACTAAGAGTGATCACTAAAACATTTCACACCCTGTTGCTGAATGTTAAATACTGCACTGGTTTCTGTCCTGCCATGGACGTCTCCAGCATGCTCAATGTTTGTTTTCAGCTGTGATCTGGATTGCATTCAAATCAGTTGTTTCAAGGCAAACACAATTGAGGTTAAATTTATCCTGGTAGTCACCGCAGTGAGCACTGGGATAAATTCAGCCACCTCGGTGCATGTTGCTATTAAGGAGCTTAGGCATTTAAGAGAAGCCAGATGAAATAGTTACCTTTTGACCCTCAGCTGCAAATAGACTTTGGCTTATAATTATCTTTAATGAAGCCCATTTGAAACAGCATGTTTCAGAGGACAGCAGCAATTAGGGATCCATTTAGTACATCAAGGGGTTAGAGACCTCTTTTGAGATCATAAAAGACACTTGGAATTGTCATATGTGGAAAAGAGAGGATGGAGCAGGCTTTTGATGGCAAAGGCACAAATACAATTGCACAGCTTTTGCATATATGAGTATTTACTCCCTGAAACTAAAGTAAAATTTTTAACACCTTATTAAGACAACTTCTTAAAGTGTGGGAAGCTACTTAACAGCAATAAATCTTTGTGTCACTGTGTCAGTGGTTATAAATCTAAGGGCCCTGTTTTCAAAAAGCAAGAAAATCTTCAAATATTAAGTAATCATTAAATACAATTTCTGTCCTACACATGGAATGTATTTTGAACAATGAAACAGCATAAAAAAAGGTTTTACTTTGAATCCAAAGTGCAACCAGCCTTTGGGACACACTCCTTGTTGGTTCGGGTCTTTCGGAATCTCTTTCTCTATCTTCTTTGGAATTTTACGTTTACAAATACAGGGAAGAGAAACAGTACAGTTCTCATCATCCCAGAGTCCTGAGTAAATAGAAAAATCACAGTTCAGTGTTGGTTTGAGAATTGGGAAGGGTTTTTTCTTAGGTAGCTTAGATATTATTTAGCGTTTGAGTAAAAAGAGATTCTACATCAAAAACATTTGGACATACTGCATTACAGCGGATTTGATGGGTCATGGGGCACAGATTTTTATTTCCAGTTTAATTTTATCGAATAAAACCAATTCCTCTACACTGAGTCACATGACATATGACTATATCATCATTTATTTAAAAAGTAAGCTATGCAAAAAAACCAAAAAGATGCCTTCCAGATAAAACAGTTTGACTTCCTTACATTGAAAATTTTTGGCAAGATCCAGGTGATGATATAAAATGCTGACCTGCTTAGGAAGAAAACACACTTTTCAGGAAACTCAACAAATTTTTGGCCAGCCCCCACCTTTGGCCGGCTAAAGGGGGGAGGGTGAGCATCTCTTCCTTTTTATCTGATACTGACTATGGCAATGGCAAACTCAAGCATTCAAAAGTCATGAATCAAAACCCCAAGATTATGTGTGGAAAAAAAGGTTTTACATTTTTTCAGTTTTGACTTTCGAGGCTGGGATTACAAGACTGCAGCTGCATTAATCTTTTTTGGCTCTTCTCACAAATACAAAGCTGGCTATTTTTATTTTCCTTGAAACCTGACATATTTATTTTATCACATGACTTGCGGATCATCAGAAAACAGACACTGTGAGATGACAGAAATCACTAAACCAGCAGCACTGTGACTTTTGTTTTTTAATACTCTAGTAAAATATAGAACTATGCCATGATTGAAAGGCTAGCACCAAAATAATGGCACCCAAAGATTCCTCAGCAGATTGGCTATGGGATCAAAAATGAGGTAGAAACCTGAGTACTTAAAGTCATGTCCTGTTAGAAAAACAGTTTATAGATGCAGAAAAACTTGTTCAGTCCATCTGTGTCATTTGGTTCTGAGAAAACTGTCTGTGAGCACCAACAATGCATTAACATTGTTGCTGTGCCACAGACCAATTAAAACTGAAGTATCAGTATCACTGGAATCCTTGTATTCTGACATTAGAGAGCTGTAACTATTAATATACTTTTAAAACCTACAACCTACAACCTCTGAGCACACGAATATTTCACTATTCTTTCCTTAACCTCAGAGGCAGTTATGCAAATTATAACTATGGAACAGGACTTTAATATGGATGGCATTTCTTAAAGACAATGAAAAAAATACAAACCCTTTGGCCAACAGAATCAAGTCACAATTCCTGCAGCAAAAGGAAATATAAAAGAAACCTGTTTGTGATGAAATGAAGCCACATCTTTTCCCTGGTTTCTGCAGATCTCTTTCCCTCCCTTCATCCCAGTTCTGGTACGTTACTGGTGATTCATCTCTCCAGCTAGATGGAAATATTAAGAAATGAAGTTTCACTTTTTCCTATCTTTACCTAAAACTACACCCTCCATTAAAAGGGTTTATAAGGAGATGTAAGGGAGAAAGAGAACAAACAACCACCACGACCAATATAAACGTCTTTTACAACTCTGTCAGAAGGAATATTGCAATACGGAGATAAATTAAGAGCAGTATTATTCTGAATGATATTTACATGAGAACTGAAGTTGTCTCTTGAATATCTCACCCAGTCACCAAACTGCTTTGGTCCATCATACTGAGACAGGGCATGCCAAGCACAACTCACGGCAGCTGTGGCACACACGGATTCTTACCGAAATCCATCGCTGAGGTTTTCCGCGTGCAATCCAATCCACCAGTGAACATCACTATTCGACAGCTACAAAAGTAATGTTTTGCCATGTGTTAAGCTGTTGTTGCCTTCCTATCAATGCATTTACACACTCCTAAAGTCAGACTGTGTATTCAAATAGCATCTCCATTGGGTTCCAATGGGAAGAACAGGTGCTAAATCCTGCCCGTGTTAATTCATGTCACTTCAGTGAGGTTACTCACTTGAGTAGAGCATGATTTAGCTCCCATATTTCTTCAGAATTGCTGATGTGTCTTCTTTAACCTAGAAATTTACAATTTTAGGAATTTACAGCCTATCTGGTTTGAAAAGACTAAGACCAGAATTTGTTTTCCCCCCAATTCCTAAAATTAAACAATAGCAAATATTTCCTTTAAGCCCTGATACAGTGCTGATCCTTGATGTTTCCAGAATGCTTTCTCTGAACACTTACTGATTTTGTATGGCTCATACCAGAGTTTTCTAGAGATGCTTTCCACATTGATTGCTGTTCTCATGAAAGGATCTAGACCTTTGCTTCTAAAAGGCAAAGTGTTATGGAAAAGCCATGGAAATAATGTAATTCCAACAGCCATGTGTTATTGCTTTGTTGAATTGATTCTAGCTTAAGCTATGAACTGGTTTCACTTTCAGGGTTAGCCAGCCTGTCACAGTTTGGGGGCTTTTGGAAAAAGGAAAAAAAAAGTTCTGAATGTGCAGCACACTAGAGAAGCCACCTTGTCTCTGTGAAGCATTTATTTTTTGTCAGAAAGAACTGAAGTCCAGCCTGTGTTGTGCTTCCACAGTGTCCTTGGAGTTACATTTAGGATTTCTCCAGCTTACATCTTTTTTAGCAATATCAAATGAAGAAAATAGACATTTCTGACAAAGAAAAGACTCTGGAATGCTCTCTGATTTCGTATTGCCTGGCCCCTGAGTTTAGTTTTCTAATCACAGCCCTCAGCCCACTATTACAGTTTTTAGAGAAATAATGAAAAATGGGATTCCAAATTCCATGCTAAGAAATTTTGACCAAGTTTTCAAATGACACATGCAAAGTCTGTTTGGACTGCTGAGTATTATTCTAGTGATTGCCACACTTACTCCTGCTTCCACAGGAAACTAGTTACAATCACTTAGGGACAAGTGATTAGGGACAAGTGATAGGGACAAACATGGCTATGCTGAGAAAGCTCAGCCAAAGCTTTACACAGCCATAGCTGTGTATGTTGTAGTCAAACAAGAGACAAAACTTGTAGGAAGTTAAGCAGATTTCCAGTTCCGAGAGACTAAACTTTGCTTTTTCATCGTAGAATGTTCATAAACTTTTGAAATACCCACTAATTTTAATGATAAATCCACTTTTAAAAGACCTCATGTAAGTAAACATGACTTAAAAGCAGCATTCGGATTATCCATTTTAAGTGATCTTAAGTTGGAAAAATATCTATTTTTTTAATCTATATAATTTTTAAACTCATAAATATTCAGAATTAGGTAATGTAGTATTACTGTATCACATCACAGTCTCTGGTAGATGTGGAAGAAGACAAGGCAGCCTAGCCAGTTATGTTGCTCTTCATTATAAATTTTTTCTGCCATGATCTATTGGTTTAAATCTATTTCATCATGCTTTAATATAAAATTACTTAAACAGGAGATAAAAATTATATATAATTCATTGGAAACTGAAAGACTCCATATGACTATAACACAATTCTATTTATGCTTTCTGTTACAAGTTAAAAGCAGAGAAGGCCTGTATGCAGTAAGTGTGGGTCAAGAGCTTTTCTACCCAAAACTAGGTCTTCTTTTAAAGATTACACTACAATATCCCTTTACACGACATTGGATTTTGTCCTCAGTAAGGCAGACAGATTATCTGCATTCATTTTTAAATTTTCATTGTTTTGGTTTTACTGAGAACGCCTAAAAGGAAACAGACTCAGTTTCTTGGGAATTCATCTGCTTGTGCAGCTATTTCTCACTTTCAAAGCTGTTTGTTACATCAAAAAGGTTCTAGAGAAATTCTGCTGTAAACCAGAGGAGACAATTTGGAGACAAATATCTTTTTTTTTCCCCACATAAAAATCTGTAGTCAAGAGGGGGTTTAATTCAGCAGACATCACACAGATCTGTGGTCTCACTGGAACATTACCCAAGCTGGTGTACACAGAGGGAAAGGTAGTCTATTTTCCGTGGTCATAAGCACCCTCCTCTATGGTTTATAGTTCTAGCTATAATTAAGATGCAGAGAAATTGGCAATCCTTCACTCCTGGCCAGCTCTACTCAACAGGAACCTTTCAAATGATCACATTGAAGATCTGAACTATGGAGACCATTTCAAACATCTATATTTCCTGCCCACATCATGCTAATACATCCTCTGAAACATCCCTCTGTGTTGCTACTTGATCACCGGCTGCCAAGTGACAAAATGGGAATGGAGTGGAACTGCACTTGGATCAGGAGACATCCCAGTGGGTGCAGAACCACTGTGTGAATGTGAGGAACCACGACAGCTCCCCTTGGTCAGAGAGGGGTGGAGGGAGAGGAAGAAACAGAGAAGGATGTACACCACACATGAAACACGCCTTTCTCTTTGCCCCCAGTTACTTTCCCAGCTGTGGGACAGGAAGCTGGTTTTTGCTTCTCTTGGGTCTTTTGAGGCAGATTGATCAGCCTGCTCAATAACAGAGCTGATTCTGCAGATTTGAAATGTTACGGACTTCTTTAGCTAAAGAGGGCTTCAGGGAGAGATATGCGAAATGAAGACAGCAAGAACATTATTCCTAAAGTAAAATGTCTTTTGGATTCTACCTGGAATAACAGGCAGACAGATTCTCCAAAAGATACAGCAGAAAATAGTCAGTTACCACTTGAGGGCTTATTTTTTAAAAGGGGTACGTTTTCTTACCTTCCTTATTTTATTTTGAATAAAGGTTTGTTCACCAGAAGAATTTATTATTGCCAGTCCACTACGAAGCCAGCCGCAGACAAACTTACAGGTTTCCCATTCCGCAGGGCTGACATGGAAAAGATATTCTGCTCCTTGATAATACGACCAGGGCAGTTCTAGGAAATGAGCAAAAGTGTCAGTGGTGTGCAGGGGTAAAACACTCATTTCAAGTCTCATCTTTTTTTACCCCCGTGGCCTGCCTGCAGCCACATGTCAGAGGACAAATATGCCACTAGGAACAGCAGAACCATATTTAACATATCAATTTGTGGGGAAAAAGAGTGGACTATGAGGGTTTTTTTTCCTAATATTCTATCCCCTGAGACTGCAGTAATATCAAGAGAGTTGTCCAGGCTTAACAGAAGGGCACTTTTAATGTGGAGAGGTTATCAAACTACTGTGCTTATTGCTGGCAATACTCCTTAACCCAACCAAAGCAGTATCTGATGCTCTAGTGTTCCTAAACAACAGTGGCAGATTTGATCTGGAACAAGAAGTTCCTACAGAGCTCCTTACTGTAAATTTTCAATTTAGAATATTTTAGTTATTTTATTTTTAACACAGGCTTTAATTGTATTTCCAAGTCATATTGTTTCAAGATGAAAAAAAAGAAAATATTTTCATACCAGCTGTGTACCAAACTGGACTCATTGGTTTAACACCTGCAAAAAAAAATACAAACCAAAAATCATTAAGAACATTGCTATTCTTGTTCAGGGATTAAAAAAAGGAGTTAAATATGGAATAAAATAAAATAATTGCAACACTCACTAAAAACATTTACAGCAGTTTTTATTAATAACAACTTTGAATGAGTATTTCTAACTAACTGCTAATCTTGCTATATATTTTTAAACTGACTGTTCACATCAGATCTGTTAACTGGACAACAAACATCAGTGGAGTAACCCCTGTGACTTTGCCATGATTTCATGCAGAAGACTCTGAGAAATCCAGAGGTGGCTAAAAAGGAGACTTTTAGATAGTTTTTTTCCTTGTCTCTCCTGAATAGCAAGTAAGGTGTATAACATTAACATTAATGAACATTTTACCTTTTGGTATTTTGCATATCCATTCACGCTTTTCATTGCAGTGTGCTGGAAAGACTGTTCTGTTCACTTTGAACACACCACAGTTTCTTGAGTCATCCTCAACATACTTGTCCTCCAAAAACGAAGATACAACCTGAAAACAGCACATTCATTCTCTTTCACTGACAACCCAAGATGAAGCATTTAAAAACCTCATCACGGAGAAAAGGAAGGATTTAGACATGTGTGTACACTACGAACATCTAAGCAACAGCTAGAGGACCACCTAAATTATGATGGTGAAATACAAACAATAGGGTCCATAATCATGTTCTCCCCATGTCCTGTCCAACTTACCTATCTTATATCAGACTTCTTTGTCATAAAAATAACTGAATAGTTATGCAACCTAACAACTTTTTGACATGACTAACAGCAGTTGCCCACATCTAAAAGCCTTTGCCTTGGTTCAGTGTATGCTCAGAGAGGAATTGAAAGGTTACCAAAATACAGAGTAAACAGATAGTTACAGGTGTTTTGTCAGACCACTGCCACGTCCCTCCAGAAAGTGCATTTCTTTTATTAAATCCAATCCAGAACTGTCTCTCTTCTGTTCTATAACAGAAACAAAGAAAATAACGTTTCTCATGTACTTTTTCCTTAGCCATTTCAGAAATATTTTTTAATAGTTCAAATACATATATTAATTTCTTTTTGAATTCAATATACCATTCCATAACAAATTTCTTACCTTTCTAGTATCCTTCAAGCAAACTCTTGCTTTCCTACTAAATGTTAGATTATATTTTACAAGATGAAAACATTTAAAGTAGGATTAAAATTGTTGAACCTCCATTTCAACGAGGAATGTTAACTCACAAAAATATCACCTTGGCAGTAACAGCTGCTCAACATTTACCACAAAGATCAACTTCAAAAAGAATCACATTGCAATGTTGCTAATGCATTTCACCCATTTTTAAGTTCATGTTAGAGTAGGGACTTATTTGGACATCAGTAAAGAGGATGGAATAACCTAAATTGTAGATTAGTATGATTAAGATAAATCTTGTTGGTGTTAAAAATATATTTACCTATCAAAAATTGTATATAATAGATGGTTTAAAAATGTCTCTTCATAGATGTGGCTAAAACTAGCAAGATGTGCTCCAAAGTCTTGACATAATGCTTCTGCTTCATCCCATGTTCTTCTCATCAGAACTTTTTCATTGTGAAATATCTGCAATAAAATAAACATTGTCATAAAGGTAGTTGATTTTAGAAGGCAGAAAACCCATAAAACCCCATTTTTGTTTCAGAAACCCATGAAAATAAAATATTAGTAACAGTTTTTCCAAGCTAAAGCCATGTATATTCCAATTATAACTCTGATTCTTGTTACTACTTTCACTGACTTTTAAATGCAGGGAAGGCTGGTAACAGGTAATTTTTGTTTGTTGAGTGAAAGAAATAATGCATTACCAAAAATTTTTTTAGGAACAGCATATCCCTAAGCTGGTGTAGAATCAGAAAAACTCAAAGCAAGTTTGACATGTACCTTGTAGCAGCTGAGCAGATTAGGTTCTGACTCCCATCCAAAATAGCAGGAACTTGAATGTTTTTGAAAAGTAAGTTCAGGTTCTTCATAAGAATTGACTTTTTGCCTGCACAATGACATTGCTTTGAAGTCCTTACAGCTTTTCACCTCCCAATAACCAACAGGGTGCTGCCCTCGCACAGCCACACATCCTCCAGAATGACCTAGACATGGGAATAAGTGTTGAATATCAGAATAAAACATCTGAATCTTTTGATTTTTTTGGTCAAGTGGCTGTTTTATTGACACGAGTTTCTGGATAAAACCTTAATGAACTTAGAAAACCAGCAAATTCTTTGATCAGCAGCCAGTTTATGAGCCTGTCTTGGCTGGCTTGAGCTTGTAAAATGAACCATGACAAACGGTTCCTCTCACAAAACACAGGAGAAGAAATGCAATTTAAAACATTACTTTTGCAAAATGCAGTAGTAAAGCCATAAATGTAAAGAGTCCAAATCAGACAGCCATTATTGAAACGGAGTATCTTTATTATTATGTCTCTATTTTCAGGTATTGCTTAGTGGTTTATGTTTCAAAGGTTGAACAAGTATTTAATTTTTTCACTTTTTGTTTCCTTGGAATATTTTCCTTAGAATTGATATAAAACAAACAAGTTCAAACTAAAGGAGAAGAAGAAGGAACATCCACACAATGCTGTTATTCACAGAAATGTATCTGGCAACCTCTGGCCTATTTTTCATATAAAATGCAAATTTCAAACTGTAACTGTTACTGAATAAAATTCATGACTTTTCTAGGACCTTTTGCTGGGAATCTCAGGAAGCCCTTGAAAAGTTCATAAAGAAATGTATGGAAAACATCAAGTATGGTTTTTGATGTTTTTAAAAAAATACAATGTATGCAACAGATGTATTATAGTTCATAAAGGAATGTATGAAAAACAGCTCGTGGGAAAAGAAGAATCTCAGGGATTCGCTGTGTCCGTAAGGAGGGCCCAACTGTGGGTAACTTCAGGCACGGGTCTGTAGCATAAGCCACAATTTTTCCCCAGAATTTTTCTCAGCATTTGATTACACAAAAGAAACACTAGATTAGTATTTCCCTTGCCTCAAGTGGGAATAGTGGTGTCCAGCATCCCACCACAACTCAGAGTAACAGCACCTGGGTGGAGAGCTGGGAAGGAAGCTCCAGCTTCTCCACAGCTGCCGACTCACCTAATTCAATCCATGGCAGGACGTTATGGAGCCAAGGGCAGGTGTAAGTTTATCTCTCTGCTCTCTTGGCCAGGCAGGGAGGAAAGGACTGACACTCTTTAGTCCCTGCTAAGCCACTGGTGCCATGAGGAAGAGAGCACACTCTCCAGTTTCTGAGCCATTGCTTTTTTTACTGGCATGCTACTCACGTGGCTGGTACTTGTTCCAGTTTGTGTAGCTCACGGAGCGATTCTTTCCTGCTGTACTCAGCCAAAAGTATTCTCCTGTGTTGTTTAGGTCTTGCAATCCTATCCAAAAATGAGTTCTCTCAGATTTTACCATGCTTTGGATCATGCTGTTGATAAAAGCTTGTTCAAACCTTAATAAAATAATGAAGATAAAGGTTTTTAGAATAAAATAGGTAAATCGGTATTTCAGTGAATAGCTCTCATGAAATTATTTTAATCATGTGACAAAACAAAAATACATAAGAAGTACTCAATTTTCTTTATAAAATGCTGTGGGGAACTTGAGGCACAAGTCTGTAGCACAAGCCACAATTTTTCCCTATTTTTTTCAGCACTTCAGCACATCAAAGAAACACTAGAATCAGATCTTTTAACCTCAATGCTTGAATTACAAGATGTAAAGACAGAATGTATTAATGATGCACAAATAAAACCAAGAAACTCCTTGTATGAAGGAACAAAGTTAGTGGGGTCTGAAAAGGCTCCAGAAGAAAGAAAAGAAAAATCTCCACACAGAAGTGTCCTGTTGAAACCAGCAGACACACAAACCAGCACCAAGAAACCAGATCTGAAGGACTCAAAGCACCAGCTGAACTGACTACAAAGAACCACTTTATTCTTCTTTCATTTCTTCACTGAAGTTATGTGAGAGATATACAAGTTTTGCAAGTTTTAACTGTTGTGTATAGTAATCCAATTGTCACTCAAATGCCATTAGTTCTGATCTAACTGGTATAGGATTATACAAAAATGTTTCAGTTTATGAGCACATTTAATCAGCTGACTATGAAAATTATACAGCAAAGTTTCCCACTTTGATGAAAACTTACTCGACTTTCTGGTTTCACAGACTCTGAAAAGAATGGCTAAGTACCATAAGGGTGACATTAATGTAAAATCTGAATGTATCTGTAACACTGTCAATGACTCTGAACTTGTATTTCATTTTCATTTCCTCTGCATGTTCTCTTTTCATGTCTACTCTCCTTCCTCTACAACTCACTATCTAACGAACGTTTTAGGATCAATAACTGAAAACTTTTTGCAGTTTTCACTCCAGAACAACAAACCTCAGCAGTAATTTAACAAAACCACTAACTACCATGTTTTTGCTACTCCTTGCCACTGCTGCTAACTGGAACTGGGAACTAACATCATAATTAGTGATGGCTACCTCCAGAAGGGAAAAAAAAAATTAAAAAAGCAGAAAAAGACAGAAGGCATGATTCCAGTGATGTGTAGCATGCCCTCAGCTCCCTGCCACGTTAGAGCTGCCAATGCTCAGCTGCAAGAATTTGTCCTTTATTCCCCCTGAAAAGACCACTGTCGCACTGCAGCTCAGTGCTGCACGCCCTGTGCACAATCCTGAAACCACCTGGCAGGACAAATTCCCATTGATGGAAGTCCTTATCTAGGGTAGCTAGTGTTTTCCAAAAAAACTACCTACTGTTCATCTGATTGCTGGTGGTTATTTCCCCTAGTCTAAAGGGAGCAGACATTTCCTCCTTATATTTTTGGGGTTTGGGGTTTTTTTTTTTGGTTGTTTGGGGGTTTTATAAACAATAAATATGCAGCAGTTAAAGTATCTATGTAATTTATCTACCAGTATGTCAAACTCTAATGGAAAGCCAACATAAAGGGTAAATAACGAAGAGAGCAGAGAGAACCCAAGCATCTGGACATCTGCAGAGGAGAAAGCTCTTGTAAAGCTGGAATAGAGGTAAATAAGAACAAGGCATGGGAAAACAGTGACAAATGCTTTCAAACATTTACTCTCTTACCTCATTTGCTGAGAACTCACATAAAAAGAATACATAAATAGAAACATTTAAAAAATTAATTGATTTGGATTAAAATTTTATATTTTTTCATTATAAAAATAAGTATGTTTTCATTTTTCAGTACACCTTCCAAGTACACCAATAAAGTTTCTTAAAAATGTTACATACCCCTGTAGAAAGCATATTCTTTAGATTCCTGCATGCCCAGGTGTGCACATTGCTGTAAGTGTTTATTAGCCTAACAGTTGCTTTTTACTAAATTTATTTTCAATTAAAAGGTAAAACAAAGCACACCCCTGATTTTAGCCGATGTTAGTGATTATGCTCACCTCTCAAGCAAAAATTATTTCACTACAGTAATATCTTTTGCCATGCAACACTTTATAAAGTTAGAGCAGCTTTTGTTAGAGGTATCTTCACGCTGTCTAATAGGATTAACTACCTGTTTGTTACTGATACAAGTGCAGATGGGCAGAAATAACCACTGGAAGCATGTTCAAAACTTCGAGGGGTACTGTCGATTTTGTAACAATATCCACCATGTCTTTCCCATCCCTTAAAAGAAATGAACATTATTTTATAGATTATTAATTATTGTATAGTTGTTAAAAACTTGTTCCCCTTTTGTACCTTCTGTCTGATGATCCCTGGCATCCCTGTACATCTTTTCTTTCCTACCATGGTTGAAGAGCAATTACCCTCAAGGTCACTGAAAATGGGGATATCAGATGAGCCAGAACACTGAGTCAGTGGTCAGCCTGCCTCATTTCATCTCATTATTAGTCTTTTATTTCATACCATTCACCCCTGGGTGTCCAAAAGACACTACCTGGACTGGTGTTAAGTTCTGCTGGTGTGAGTTCATGCAGCATAACTGCCTAGTCTTAGGATTAAGTGCTTTAAATAAGCAAGAGAATGAAGAGATAATACACTCTTTCAGTCTTTTGATTAACTGAATGTAACTTTTTTCACATTAGAAAGAAAAGGATCAAAGCCAAGGGACTGTAAGGGGGTTCAGCAAATGTTTTTACAGGGTGTGAAACACCAAGAAGCAGAAATTTATCCTGAGTAGAAGCTTGCCAGAGCAGATCAAAATACTTATGACCAGTGGCTCAATACCTTGAGACTCAGTCCTGTGGGGCACAGGATTGAGAAGACGTTGAAGTGCTGTCAAACTGCTGACTACAGCTTGTCAAGAAAACCTTGATGTGCACATTTTTCACCCAGTCAGGACTGTGACCTTATACTATTAACACACAGAATTCTTGAGTGATGAAATACGTTGGTCCAAATGAAATAAATGCATTCACCCTAAACTTTTGGAAATGTTAAGCTGCAACTAAGCAATAACGTCCATAATATTATGACAAGAACTCTGGTTCTGGACACTCAGCTTCTGGGGAAAGACTGCATCTGACTCCAAATAGTTCAGCTTCAACCTTCTTGTAATTCTACTGAACTGGTTGCATTTCTTCATTTCTCAAGAAACACGACAGGAAATTAAAAAAAGGAAGACAATGAGCTAAATAGGAAAGCAGGTTAGAGAAGAGAGATATTTTCCTCCACAGTTTTGAATGTAACAGAAATTCAACAAGTTTCCTCTTTCCACACTGTGAAAAGGAACTGATGGCAAATGAAGCCATACTTTAACTCGCTTCCTTTTACTACCAGAATGCAGCGCCTAAACGCTTGAAAATGTGATGCAATGTCCTAGTTAGACAGCTGAGCTCCTTCCCATTTGTGTCTGAAAGAAAATGGAATGCTAATGTACGAGTGGAAGAGTTCACCCTCCATGTCAATGAAACGGATTGTTTTTCACCCTGACATTGCATTTCAATGTATGAAAACCATGTGTGGGGATGAGGCATCATATAACAGCCATTATTTGCACAGATGGTGGACAAAAGGGCTTCACTTTTGATCTAGAAAGAAATAGGAACTTGGGTCACAAGCACTGATGAAACAAGCCGTGAAAGGCATCTTGTGAAGGCTTTTAATCTTACATTAAAATTTAGTTTACATACTTTTAAAGCAAACAATGAGATTTTTCCAAGCAAAACATGCATGTCTTTAACACGAAAAACTAAAGTTATCTCCCTATTTGCATCCATATGTTCTGTAGCTGTATTTAGAGGTTACCTATAAGATTCTATGTCATTAATATAGTTCTAAAACAACCACAAACCCACTTACCTCTGGGCAACTCGATTCCAGTTCAGATGAGACACTATTAAATTCACCTGCTTTTTTGCAAATATAGAAAAATCTGTCTTCACATTTTTTAATCCTCCAATGTCCCTCCTAAGGAATAAAAAAGGAATATATTCTGTATATACCTATGTTCTCATGCATATCTACACAAACATTAGATTGCATTCTTTCTTCCTCTTTTAACTCTTCACTAAAAAATAAGTAATTTTTCTCACTCCATTTACTTATCCTTAGATGGTCCATTTATTTCCACCAACACTGTCAGCAGGATTTCTCAAATCAATCATACAAATGGGTTTGTCTCTGAATCAGTGTTCAGGATGTAAAGCATCTTAATTAACTAACACCGTGGCCATGCCAGAGCACTTTTCTTTTGAGCTATCACAGTTCTTTGTAAGATTAATCTTTATATTTGAACAGTCCTTGCTCAAGATATTACAAAGTTTGTATCATATAATTTTCGCACATCTGTATGCACTGCACACGTATCAAAAACAATGCTCGAAAAATTTTATCTTGAACCTCCTTTTCCTTTGTATTTTACATTTCATTTGTTTGTTTATACTTGCAAGCTGAGTAAAATACAACTTTTGAATCTAAAACCCCCAATTGTTCCAAAGTCCTATTTTCTGCTTCCAATAGGAACACACATTTCCCAGTCATTGTAATTGTCTTGGTTTTCCCCGAGTTAAAAATTGCAACCTGGACCCACTACTGCAGAGACAGCAGAAACTCTTCTTGATACAGTTTTCACACTCAGACAGAACATACTTTGCAAAAAAAAAAAATTTAAATTATAGTGCTACTTACGCAAGTCATGTATTAGTGAGTTTAAATACTGTTAATTGCAAAAGTAAAGTAAACTCACGACCACATTACAAAAGAATTGACAGTGCCATGAATACCAACAAGACAGGACAGTGCTGTTTTAACATTACTCCCTGTTTTACAACCCCTGACTGATTTGGTGTCAACCTTCTTGCTGTCAACTTCTATACTTTTATGGAGACTAGACTAATATGATTTTGAAAGACGCTCCATAAAATTTATAGATATTTACACCAAGATAATACAGGCACAGTTTTTCAAAACGTGAATTTGAAACTTTCAAGACCAGAACCTATGCATCATAAATTATGATACACATAATTAGCTACTTGGATTTTCAATTACTTTATCAAAATACCCATTCATATTCGTTCTCTTCCATTTGGCAGGCTTTATATATGTAGCGTTTTTTATTGAACACAAGCTCAAAATCTGTGATTAATTTTCTGTGCATCAGCACTGCAAAATGCATTGGTTTCTAAAGGCTGCATTGCATTTATCATAACATGAATACATTAGGAATCAAAAAACAAAGTCATACTCCAGGTCATGGTTTAAAAAAGTACACACAGCAAGAAACAAAATTATTATGAGCTAAAGCAAAAGTGCGTAATTCTTTTAAAAAGACAACTTACAGGTCCTTGTGCTGAAACACAGAGTTGTCCTGTTCTTTGAAAGGTGTTAGGTTCTTGTCTGTGCCAGTTAGAGAATTTTACTGGGGTGCTATCTGACCACTCAAAAACAACAGGGGTGTTATTACTGTATAATCCAATCCATGTCTCTGTTACATTTTCTGTAAAAGAATAAGTGAGTTCAGATTTTAATGGTGAAGGGATAAAGCCTGTTTTTCCTTTAACATCGACACCACCATTAAAAATTTTCATGGGATTTTCATAGGAATGTTCTTCTTTCAGGAAAAAAAAACCCAACTGTATAAACTTTAGGAAACCTTATTGATGAGACTATGTTCTACGGCTCTTGAAAACCAAATAATTTCAAAAATAGATCAACATACATGATAATAGGCTTTACAATCCTGAAAAATACAAATTAAGAGCATATGCACTTTCTTGAAGTGCATAGGGCAGAGAAACTGACATGGAAGTGAAATATTTCTTCATATAATTTTCCATGGCACATTCAGCTTTAGGTTTCTCTGAGAGTTTATAAGGTCCAGTGACAGCACAGTTGTAGCCAGTGTCTGACAAACAGGAGAGACAAGGCTTGCAGTTTGACGTAAAGTCTTATTTGACCGACTTCTACAGGCAGAAAAAGCACTCAGGATTTCAGGCATGTAAGCCCTTCTCCCGAAGAGAAGCCTGAAGCAGGCTGGAGAGAAGCAGCAGACTGAAGCTGAACACAAGCTGAGAACAATTACATCTGTCCATTACAGCATCCCTGCAAATAATGGCATTTGGAATCTAAGGAGGTGCTTAATGGAGGTGAGGAAGATGATATGGAGGTTAATCTCCTAATCTGCACATGCCACTGTGCCCCAGCTCTGGGAGACAAACTCTCAACCAAACTGTGCAGCTCTGCCAGTACGCTGGTGTCAGTGGCAGGCAGAAAATACTCACTTTTCTTTGCTGCTGTTATGACAACAAAAGTATTGGCATTGCTGCATCAAAGAGCTTTTGTTCATTAAGTTCCTTGTGTAATTGTGCTACCTCTCAGGACAATGTGAACTAGCAGAACTGCTTTGATACGCCCTGCTGACATCAAAGGGGACTCTGCCCTCATACTAACAGCAGCAATTTTGTAGTGTGGATGAGGCCAGCTTGAAAGCAAAAGATACACTGAATTGGTTTTGCTTCCAAGCACGACTCTAGTGTAAGGTTGATCAATGAATATTTTGCAACAATTTGCAAGGAACCAGGCAGGAAAAGGAAAGGACAAAAGCTAGCATGTTTACTATGGCCTCACTGTGTCTGCTTCATGGATTCCTATCTTTATTTTAAGAATAGTTATTAGAAAAGGTCACTCTGTACATTTTTAAGACTCCTAGAATGGGCATGCAACATGATTTCTCTTTTTGCAAACATAATTTGGGTGTGCCATGTAACACAGTGTCAGATGGGTAACAATGTTAAAGAGCTGCACGAAAGAGCACCACGAAACACTTCAAGAAACGCTGCACACTTGAATTCCCCAAACTCACCGCTTTCAAGCAAGTTAAGGAGCAGCTCTTCATCTGCCATGGAGGATATACTAATGAGCCTGCTATTTTCACTTTGGCATGAGAGAGAAGCATCGTTCCAGCTCTTCTCCTCTGTATGGAGTCTGTAGCAGTTGCGATTGTGTGGGTACCAACCAGCATCACAACGAGTGGCATAATACTTCCATGTGTCTTTCAAATGAGCACACAAAGTTCACACACATTAGACAGAATTGCCAAGCTTATGCTATGTTCATAACACGTTCAAAGATTTTTTTTTTAAATCTTCAAATGCTGAAAACAGAGTTGTCCAAGATGACTTAAGGAGGCCAAAACACCTGCTCTGTGGATCATCACCTACCAAGTAAACTGAAATTTCTTCCACTTTATTTGATGATTGAACCGTTTGGGCTGCTGGACTAGTGAAAACACTAATTCAGCTTAAAACACAGTTTATCTCCCTTATTACCTCTCAACCTGATTCAAAGACAGATGAAGCTTTTTCAGATGCATTACCTACAGAAAGTTTGGATAAGTCTTTCCTTATTACCTGAAACAGGCTGCTAAACTTTCTTTAAGTTACTAGGAAGGAGCTGAACCCATGTAAGTATCTCTTGCAAAACCAAAAATCTGTGTTAGAATAAACTCAATTCTGTGTTTAACCTTCTCACAGAACAGGAGCCTGAGTCATTCTCTGTATTCTATATCCTATACTCATTGTATAAACACTTGAAGTATATGTGCTTGTTATACAACACTTTTTTAGTATGTCAAAAGTACAGCACATCATAAAAAAACCTGAAAATTTTGTGTTGCATTTATACAGCTTTTCTCTGTGTGCCACTGGTTAATTCCATTCACACTGAAAACCTATTTTGCAACTCATACGTGGGGCTCTTACTGTAATATAAAAGGGAATGAGCATTCTGATGGTGTAAGGAATCAAGTAAATGCTACTGGTATTAAAACTACTTGTTCGTTCTAAGACTCTCAACATGTTTCCAATGACTGAATTTAAACAGAAGAAAGTATTATTACATCAGTTAAAGTAAATTGTATTCCATTTAAACTAGCAAACCCACACATTTAGTGCAGCTGTGAGCGTGTTTTGCTGCCTTTATAGTCAGGGGGCTTCTCTTGCTCTCCTTGCACACCCACAAACGGGACACAGTAACACTGACAGACTTACCCAGCGTTTCATGCTCTGTCTTATTTAAATATTTTTTGCATACAAAAGGCAATCCAGATTCACATAGATAACTGTTCCAGCCATACTTCAATCTTGGATTAATCACTGCACAATGATTTTCTTTAAAACGTTTATCAGAGACATCTGCAAACACATTTTTGAGAAGCACAAAATTACAAAAAAAATCAGTTCATCGTTGTAAAATGGTGTCGTAAGGTTCTCTGCATCTTCCTGAATTAATGGATAAACATCCCTGCACACCCAAACTTCTAGTAATATATTACACCAGTACTATGGACAGTGGAATGCTGACCATGCATTACATGCCTGCTTGGCTGCTGCTCTCAGATGAGAGGCTGAAACAAGCTTGAGTGTCTATAATTGCTGGTGGACCGACTTCAAAATGTAGCAAACCAAGTCACAAAGTTCATGTTAATGCGCTAATGTTAATTACAGCTTGTTAACATAAACAAATTGAAACTCCTTTCCTCCATGAAAGCGGGCACAGTTTTTAAATATGCAACTGGAACCTTAAAAACATCTTTAAAAGTAAATGACAAAAGGACTAGGCCATGAATGCTTTGAACAGATCGATCTCACTTGATGTTACATCCCTAGAAGGGCTTTCAGTTCATGAATATGGATAAATATTTCTACCAAAAAAAGTGCGCTCGTTCACTTAATTCAACTTTCAAACATAGCTGTGGGAACAGCAGTGTTGTATCAAGCTGCAGTGATAGAGAGCATATAATTATGCTGCTATAACATATCCAAGAGGAACATCAAGTACTTGCTCTCCAGTTCACAAACATTAGCGGTGCTCCATCCGACCACTGCCAGCCAGCGTCTTCATCCAGGCGATTCAGGCCCATCCACAGCATTATGTCTGTGGTATTTAACTGCCCTGAAACAGAAAAAAATAAACAAAGGAATACTGCATGCTTGCCCCGAGCTTTAAAATATCTACAGGCATAGACCTGCTGTCCTGACTTTTTACAACTGGAATAAAACAAAACTTCAAAGCAGTCCCCAGAAAGTTCAGGCTGGTTGGCTTTTTTTTCTGTCCTTAGAAAATGTCTGTTACTTTGTTAATCAACACAGAGATGAAAAGAAATAGACTCAGAAACCTGAAATCCTTCAAAAGCCACTTATCCTGCAAACCCTTCCTGTAGAAGTTGTTGCTGACCTTAGAAGTTAAATCTAGAACAAGCAGCTACATAAATGCTAGCCTGTTTACATAAACGCTAGCCTGTTTCAGCTTTCCATAAACCAAACAACTTTCAGAAACCTTTACAGCCTTGCAGGCATATCAAAAAGCTAATGAAATAATTTTTAAAACTTCCTGTTAGCTTATATCCTTCAATTGAAAACCAGCAATAGTGGGAAGCAATGGATGAGAACCCCGAGGCAACCTTTGCATCAGAGCTCCACCACCCATTCCTCCACTTGGTTTTCTCCACACACTCTAAAATACCCATGAAAGCCCTGCCCTCAGAAGGCTCTGCACAATTTGTCTGAGACATTTGCTCCAAGGGGAAAAGCAAACTGCTTATCAGAGGAGGAGTAACATCCATTTATAAAAACAGAGCTGGCATTTTTCCCATACAAGACGTTTACTTCAAGCCTGTAGAAATGTTCCTGTCATTCACATTTGGTGAAGTCCAGCTTACAAAGAAAACTCAGCAGGAGAAAGGGACACCAACGTACATTGCAGAGGAGGTAAACACATGTATAATTCTCCAAAGTAAACAAACACACTCCCTAACCACAGCTGCAGGATGAATGGGAATCTCTGTGGGGAGGGAGAATTGAGCAAATTACACCCTCACGTAACAAACAACATACCACCGCTTCTGCACTTCAGTTTACTAAGGTGGTAACTTACCTTCATCCTTGCTCTTTCAAACGGCTCTACTGAGGTGTGTTACATGACAAAGCCTCATAAGCAGCAATGGGAGAGACTTCACACAGAGCATTAGGCTCCAAAGCTTACCCCTTTGCACAGGTAAGGAGGAAATCTAACTACAGGTTCTCTACAAGGTCCCCAGAGAAATGTCTACTCACTGCTTAAGTTACTTATGTAGTTCTGCTCTTCGGGGTCGGTGACACTGAGCAGGTCCCCTCCTTGCAGCTGACAGGCAGCCCGAGCCTCATGCCAGCTCAGCACAGACGCGAAGTTGAACTGGTAGCAGACGTGTGTGTCGGGGTTCTTCTTCCAAAAAATGTCACAGCCGCTCTCTGCTCAAAAACAGACTCATCACCAACCGCCCAAGACCCCAAACCAATCAGAAACACACCACCTTGAACAATTTAATAAATTAATGACAGCAGTATCCCAATGGAAGCACGATTATGATCACCTTTCCTGTTCCTTTGTTAAAGCACCTAGGGAAATAGGGCACTAATAAAACAAAATGTTGCTCCAAATTTCATATGGTTGATAAAATACTTGGGAGCTGATCTGCAGCTGGTGGTGATTTCCACAGCTCTCAAGAAGCCAACACAGCTACATTTTAATTTATTCTGGCTAATCATTTGTTTCTAAAGCTGGATGTTGAAATATTCAAACTGTGAACACCTCACCCAACTTGTGAAGCAACAGTCACTGGATCTCCTTGGACCTTGTACTCAAGAGAATAACTTACTACAATTAAAAGGATAAGCAAGGCTGCAAATAGCATCTATTTTAAGGGCTGCCCAGAAATACCCACTACAAAGACGCATTTACAGCTGTTTTTAAGATGCTTTGGAACAGAGATCTGAAATGTAGCTTGAGCAGGAAAGGCTTTTCCAAACCACTCCTACTGATAGAAGATGCTATTTTGCTTATTTACACAAGAAGCTGGAATATTCACAAAGATTATACATCCAAAATCTTTTCAACACCAAGTATTTTTAAAGCTATTGCTTTTTAGTATTTTAGGCCCAAGAAATATCCAAGCAGGGCACAGAAGAAAAGGAACGTGCAAGACACAATGCAGTCAAAAGCAGAACGTGACTTTGCAAGAGCAACCCTCACTTTATGTGTTCCACAAAAGCTGCCTGTGCATCACTAGGACAGAGGACAGAGGGGTTTGGCTGTAGGGTAGGGTCTTTGGGCTGCACAGAATAAGGTCCTTTTGCCACCCCCTGCAGTTTTGCTGTGGCAATGAGGACTTAAGCCTCCACAGGTCAAACAGGATAAACTACAACAAACTTGCTAAAGTCTTCCTTTGTGTTTTTTTAAAGAGAAACTCCTCTCTAACAGAAGGAAAGTAATCCAAAACCAGACCGTGTCCTGGTATTACTAACAAAGAACAACCTCTGGAGGGGGGAGAGAGAAGACAAGCAACATCTTACCAGCATTTGGACAAAACCCCCATTTTTCATCTTGCTCATAGTGAGTTGTCGTGGCACACCAGTCAGACTCCTTTCCATCTCTAGTGCACTCATAATACCACTTGCTGTTATATTTAAATGGAAAAACGCATGGGAAACCAAAAGAATTTCCCAGCAAGGTGTATGTTTCTGCAAAAAATAAAATGCAGAGGTTAAAAGAATGCAGACCACAAAAATTTTTTCACCCCCATATGTCATTACTACTGTTTTTAGCAGCAGTGATAAAAATAAAATGTCTAAAGTTACTTTCAAATTTTAATTTATAATTGATAACACAGCATTACAAGTGTGAGCAGCATAATTTCAGTAAATGGAATCTGGAAATAATAATTTATGAAATTTGTCACCATGAGGCACATTCTTGTAACTTACTCCATTGACAAAAAAAATCACAGATGAAACCACAACCCCCAAAATCTGATCAATTAACACAAAGTCTGCATTTACATTTCAGAACAACTACATAAAGCAACAGTTAGTTAAATCAGTACACACTCAGATGCAAACTCTACTTATTTATAAGTCTATGACAGACAAGTAATTTAACATTATTTCCCTTGCCTCTCCCACTCTTTATAAAAAGTGGATTTCTAATGTGTTTTCCATTTTCTTTGTCATTCTTTGGGAAAGGAAATGTACAAGACAAAGGAATACTAAATACACTTTTAAAAATAAGTTTTTAATCCCTTGGAGAATAATAACATAGCTAAAGAATTGATGCTACATACATCTGTTGCCACAATCAATGCCTTACACAACATTTAAATATTTTCCTATTGTACTTTGAGGACCAAAATACTGAGAGAATCTAGTGCAACTGAAAGCTGTAAAAGCTTTACCTCAGTGAGTGTCTCCTAGACCTCAGAGTGTCTAAAAAAGGTCAAAGAACCACAATCAGTCTTTGAATGAAATTGTTTATCAGAGATTCGATATCGATAGCTTAAAATCAAAGTCCTTCAACTACAGAATCAACACATACTGCCAGGTTCCTAGAGGTTTCTAGAGTTAATGGCTGGCTGTGCACACATAAAAGAGCAGTTTACACATTGTAAATCCCCGTCTGAGGTGAATGAACAGACAATACAAGGAACAGGTCAAAAATAAATCAGGATTGCTTCTCTGTCTGCCTGCTACCATGCTGCCAGCTATGGAGGTACAAGGGATTATCTCAGTCCTGGCAAGAAACCAAATTATTGCTACAGACCTCTTACCACAGTTATACATATATATTTTTTTTTCTTTGAAGGTAGCTATCTCCCCCACCCCCCCTTGCTTGGTGGACTAACAGGCTGGCTTGCCTTTGCATGTGCATGAGCTGTGGTAGAAGGTGGAAAATAGAACCTGGAAGTGAAAGAGATTCTGCCAATGCAATTAAATACTTTCGTCCTGAAACTAGGCTAGAAGTTTAGCCTAAGGCTGATCCTCTTCTCACATCTCTGAGATGTTGCAGTAATAGGGCTAAACCAGGTCTACTTTCATCTCACTGTGGGTACATGGCAGATGTGTACAACTTTTCACAGATTTAAATATTTTCTGTTTGGTCTTCAGCATAAATTCCACTAGGTTTTAAAAAAGAGGTTGGGCACTGTAGTGCTTTCCCAGTTATCACAGGTCCCAAAAGAAGGACTTTGGTGAGAGCAGAGGCTGAGCACAGCTACACCTACAGAGGAAACCACTAAGACCGGATCTGTAACCCAAACACCTAGTTCAAGTGGGGAAAATCAACAGCTTCAGTCTGAGACGCTGTGCAAACATCGGGTGTCTCCCTCTACAGAAATGCTGAGGAAGGGGTAAAGGTAAAGGCTGTCTATTGCTGTTTGAAGTCGGTGGGTTTATCTTAGTCCTTACACCTGGAAAACTGTCCAGGTCTGCAGACCTGAATCTTGATGTACATTCCTACACCTTCGCTAGCTGTACAGCAGGATTTATCAAAATTCTGATCTCTGTTTCAAAGTCTGGCATGTTCAGAGTCCAGGTGCTGAACGTTGCAGACACTGGTGTCCGTGCACACTGCAATTACAGACTGATTTTCAGTGACGGGAACTCCAAATCCTTTCTTATCTCTCTTTGGGTTTATCTGATAATGAAAGCTGCAGGACAGGCAACAGCAAATCCTTAGTAACCCTTTTAATTTTACAGGTGATTTGAAATGAGCATTTCCTGGTTTGCAAGGATACTGGTGGCTTTGGGGGTCAATTTAACAAAAGATTATCAATTGTGTGGTATGTTCATCTCAACCACTGCACATAAAAACCCCCACAAACTTTGAGTCCCAAACTGCAACAGAGACTGGAAGGGATCATAAGCACCCGACCTCCCTTCAAAAGAACTTCTGAAACTCTTCCCACCTATTCTTTTATGACAAAATGTTATTCTTACCTTGAAATGGGTGTTCACAAAGGTCTTCATCATAGGACATATACTGCTTCCATTGACAAGTAGATTTTTTATTGGCCACAATATCTTTGCTGTTTTCAACTGCTAATTTGTACTCTGACACACCAACTAACGCTTTTCCATCACAGTTCCACCATAAGGAGTATTGAGTTGAATCACATTCCAGCATAGTCAGAGGCTGTTCTGGTTTGCTGATGTTCAGTCCGAGACAGGTACTGCTGCCTACGTTGAAAAGACGATGGTTGGACACCCATTTCCATAACATGTTTTCTGAGAGCTGACTGCAGTCTTCCAGAACAAGGCCAACTCTGTCCACTTTAATGCACAAGCTGGAATTTTCACTCTGGATAATAAATATCCCTTTATCTGTGGGGGGAAAAATATCCAACAGACTTTCAGTCTATAGAATACTGTAATTGATTAAACAGTATCAGGAGACAAATGTTTTAATTGCAGCTATTTAGGAAGAAAACTGAAAATATCCATCAGAATAACTGGCACTCCAAAAAACTAAGGACTACTGGCCTAAATTTACTGCCAGATGATTTTTTTTTAACATGTGGACTACTTGCAAGCTCACAAAAATAAAACCAGGTAATATTTCTCAAGTTGGATAGCCACAAAAAACAAGAGATGCCCAAAACCATCAGTCTGTTTAAAGAAAAAAGCCCCTGGTCAGCAAGAAGGAGTAAAGGTCACAGTAATAGAGTAATGGTTTAAGTATTACAAGAAGTCATGTTGTATACTGCAAAATAATTTCCAATGTAGATTGGAGAGTGCAATTAAAGTAAAAGCTAAAAATTTTAAGACTGACATTGCCATACTCTCTGCCATATTCATTCTTCACTCTGCCACTACAGAGACAGAAAGAAAATAAGTTGCATTTTCAATAGGACACAGAAATAGCAGGATTTATCTATACCACGAGAACTGGTGGCCAAGGGTTAAAGTATGCCTTTCCTACCAAATACATATTGTTCAACCATATGTGACTACCCTCCACAAGAGCAGATGTTGTGGGGCTAGCCTGACATCCCAGATTTCTTGGAATCATATAGAAATTCACTGAAATATGTGACATCATGTTATAAGTATGTGAAAAAAGTCAGCTGTTTAACATCTTGGGAGCAAAAGTTTAACTGAGCACATAGACTGAAAAAAAAGAGGGCAGCTAAGGAACTGGAAATCAGCAAAATGTAAGCCTGTAACAGCACAGCTACTTGATTCACTCTGAAATCCAAAGGTAAATAACCCAGGGAGTTCTGCTTACGTTATATGTGAGATATTTATTTTATGCCTCAAGAGGTTATGTGTCGAGAACCTGAGCAGCGCTTCCATTTTGCCTTCAAATTTTACAATGATAATTTCTGCCATGCATACTTTCAAATTTCTGCAATTCACTACACCTTGCATGCTGAAGCACTAACTACAATAATAGAAAATCCCTCTCTAATTGACATAGCCCACAAATAAAGTATGAGATGCAGAGGTCCACCCAGACGTTGTGTCTGAGCTGAGTGCATAGAGCTTAGGTGTGGCCCTAAAAAAGGAAGGTGTTTCCAGCAGCACCGTGACAGTGCTGTGTAACAGGCTCACAGGAGATCAGCTCAACAATGTAACACGCACACAACAAGTAGAACAGAGGGGATATAGATTATGGAGAGGTTTTTGGTTACAGACCTGCACAGAGCACATTATGACTTACAGAGAGGTGGCACTGCAGATTGTGGCACCGGTAACAGTGGCTGTTTCCCCCATGGCTATAGAGATTGGCAGTCTGTGATGGAGCAGGAGCAAGCCCTTCTGACTGGCAGCAGGTGAAAACCAGCCTGATACATGAAATTGCATCTTTCAAGCACTTGGCAGCTGTCCTACATTAAGTCCTTAACCATTTAGGGGTGAGCAAGTTTCCTTTGATCCATGGTAACTCTACAGCTCTCAGGTGTTTGAGCTCACTGCAAACCCATCAGACACTGTGACAGATACCTAGATTGGCCCTCTGCTTTTGAGTGTTCTGTGAAGTTTTGCAGTTTGTACTGGTTTCATCTTTCTTATCCAACCCAATCCTCCATGGGCAACACAGTTGTCTCTATCTATATGGCCAGAAAGAGTTTCTGCCTCTCATGCTAAGGGTATGTCTTTTCCACACCAGTCTTATCTTTGCTGACCAAAAAATACACTGGTAATTTGCTAGATAACTAAAAACTGGGATGTTAGCACTAGTAAACACTGATTAATGAGGTTAATTCACCAGGATACTGGGATTCCCACTTGGATTGCGAGTTTGACAAAGTTTATCGACATCCACAGCACGCAGCATCTCGCATACAGCAGCACCTTCCTGGGGTGGGGAGGGGGCAAGACCACAACCCAAAGGTGAAGGATTCGCAACCTTTGAAAGCTTTTATCTGTAAGGCTCTTAAGAGTTGCAATGACTGCTGAGAAAAGATAAGGTTCTTTCCCAGCCTACACAAACAACCCATCTGGATGATCTCTGTGAATAACGTCCCTTTTTCACTCTGAGGCAACTTGTGCCAAGAACAGCCAGACCATAATTCTTGAGCCCCCTTCCAAATGTGGTTTCCATTCCCCACATACAAAATGCAATTGGCAAGAGAGCTGTGCCGGCCTGAGGACTGCCAGGAAACAGCCAGCTCACCGCAGAAGTAAGACACGAGAGATGGCAGGCTAAGTGACAGCTCCATGAGCTCCAGCTCAGCTCTGTCTTCAAGTGGGGCAATGAGACAACTGGAGCAACATCAAGCCCGGGAATGCCTCCAGGCTCACCTCCTTTCAGCTTGCAAAGCTACACCATCCATTTTACAGCTGCTCACATAGATGGGTTTTGTTACAAAGCTCCTGGTGTCAGGGAGAGAGAGGTCTGTGCCCAAACTCCTGCAGATGAAGAGCTGCGAGGGAGCTCTGTGAACTTGCAGGCCCCAGAGGACCCAAAGAGGAAAGGAGACAATCTATGCTTTAGAAACTGAATGGGTGAAGGAAAGCCTTTGGAATAGATCTGCTTCTTCTACATCCAGGCCCCTCTACACAAGGACAAGGTGACAAGAAATATACTCCCAGAAGTGAAGCCTGGAGCTGATGTGCAGCCCCAGACGAAGAACTGATTGCTGAGCAGTACCTCCAAGTTCCTGTTTACTTGGGCTCAACACAGCTAATCGGGAATAAACGGCCGTAACAAAACTAGGCGAACAAGATAGCTTCATTTCCTTCCTCCTTACCTCCCATTTCCTTCCCTCCAAAAAAGCAGTGGGAATTGCTTATGTGATAATAAAGAAAGGGACTGGGATTTACTGGAAATGAGACAAAAACTATCCCTGTTCCCTCTGGGTGCACGGAGGACCGCAATGGGCAGCGAAGAAAGAAGCAGTGAGGACGCACGGGGCGCGAAGCAGAGCCAGCGGGGCAGGTCCCCAGGGGCTCCGCGCCCGCCCCCGGCCCCTCGTCCCGGAGCGCTCGGAGCCGCCGGGGCTCGGCGGGGCGCGGGAAGCCCGG
>VZTA01014789.1:110420-270052 GCA_013398855.1 Mohoua ochrocephala
GCCCCGCTCCGCTCCGCTCCGCCGCGGGACCGGACCCGCCGGCCCTGCCCTGGGGAGGGCAGAGCAGCGATCCCACCCCGGCGGGGAAGGAGGGGCGGCCCCGGGGGGCGGCCCGCGGGCTGCCCCCGTGAGGCTGAGGGAGGGGGGCGAGGGAGGTCGCCCCGGAGCCGTCGCCGAGCTCTCCGCGTTCCCCGAGTCAGAGAGCGCTCGGCCGGGCCGGCATGGGAAATGCCGCTCATATAGCTCGGGCCGCCTGCCCACGTCAGAGCTGTGGATTCAAGCGGACAAGACGCTCTGTAATAACCTTATTTTCCATTTGAAAACACCTACTTTCTCTTGACTGTACCCCAAGTACTTTTATCTTAGAAAGAACCAGAAATCATATAGAGACATTGCGTTGGGAGGTCACCGTCAGCACAGTCCGTGTTCCCAGGTTCGCTGTTCTGTACCTGAGCATCCCCACTGTCCCAGACCCCACTCGGAGACCAGTTTTTTTAGCTAGGTCAGCTTTGACCTCGAAGTCATTTTATGTTTGGGCATGGGGAAAAATAATTACCATCTTCCATTTTGTTTGTCTCTGTCTTCAGTCGAATATTTGCAGGAGCTGCCCCCCTTGGGCTGAGTTTCAGTCTTGGGGAAAGTCAAAAGCAGAACCTCTTGGTTAAAAATAGAGTAACTTTACGGGAATCCACAGGACAGTTTGTTTTTAATCTGCAAAAACATGTTTCTGCTGCGCTCTTTATGCATAGCAGACAAGTAAGTATACAAACGTGTACATAAGTGTAAAAAAAATAAATGCAGTGTTGGAGCATAACTGAACTGAGACCGTTCCCCCATGTCTACCTCAATCATGATACAAGGATGGAAAACAGAAGCCTCTGAGCTTGGGGAAATTTCTCTCTGATAGTTTGGTAGAAGAAAGACTTGAGAAGCAAGAGAAGCCAAACACTTAGAAGTAGATAAGTGGAGGAGTTTCTCCCCATTTAACAAATGATTAAAATGTCTTGATAGAACAAGCAGCAGGAAATACTGCTGCAGAAGCTGGTCTAGGAGCGATCTGGCTTTGCAAGACAGAAGGGTTGTAACTCTCATGGAGATGTGATGTACCTCTTCTCAGGGAAGCTGCAGCCTTCTGAAATTTTCAGATTCTGAGAGAGAAGCTTATTAATGAGCCATTTATGAAAATCTGGCCATTCGGAACTGTCTACATTTCTTCAGGAGTGTTCAGCCACTGCTTTGAGTACGGAGCTCCAAAAAAGGGCTCTCTTGCTCCAGAACCTGCTGCTGGGTCACTGAGAAATTGTGCTCTGTTCATGATACAACATTTAAAAATAATGTTGCCAGAGAACAAAAATGAGGCTGCTGTGAGAAGGAGCCCCACTTCAGGTGGATTTTTCTGCTGATTTCAGCAAGATCAAAGTAATCACATACTGATTATGTATTCCTAATAATCACCTTATCAAAGTATTTTTGTAAATATTTGGCTAAATGCAAATTAGCAACTTCTTAATTCTAAGTGGTTTTCCTTGGTATTTTTTCTTTGGTATTCAGATCTTTCTCTTTGACTAAACAGTTTTTTACTGTCCTCAATCTATTTTGTTCTGACCAAACTGGTAAATCCTTTCTAGTGCAGCTAGCTATTTATAGCTAGCTATTTATAGCTGAGCTATACCTACTTATTTACAATAAGACATCTTGGCTGTCATAGTGGCTTGGAGAACCAACATGGTTGGCAACATTTTCTGAAGTAAACTTGATGGCAGTTTATAATACCTTGCACATTAAGTGGCATAACTTTCCATTTTTTTGGGGGGAGTGGGGGGTGGCAGGGGGGATTGTTTTTTTGAGGCTTTACCTGTCTTCCTTCAAGGTATTTGCTATAGTGATTTGGCTCCTTTATTTTATTTTCTATCTGGAACCCACTTTCCATAAATATTTTTTTCTTAATTTCTCTTTTAATGACCTGTTCTCTTTCTTTCTGTGTATACTTGTACCCATGTACATATATAAATATACATATATATATATATACACACACACACACATATATATATATGCATATACACATATGCACTTGTTTGAGCTGATCTGCCTTTGCTACTTAGGTACTTTACACAAATGTTCAATTCCTTTCCCTCTCTTTTCTTATACTCCCACCTTCTGTGTGAGATCTATACAGAGATATGAATCCAGTGCATGTTCATTACCTGCACCCACAAATAAAAGCCGTCATTAAATTCACATTAATTCAATGTGCTTACAAACCCATTGCTTTTGCAGGGCACACACGCAGATCCAGTGTGCCGTGTGCTCAGCACCTCCTTACACAGTAACTTCTGTTCATTGTCTGGAGTCTGAAGACAGGTCTCATTTTTTTCCCCAACCGGCCAGAATGGGAATACCAAACCAGAGAACATCTGGGAGGAAAAAGCAGGCCCAAAATTCCTTGCATTAGCAGTGCCCAGCAAGCAATAATTCCATCTTTTTTGGAGGCATTGTCCTACATCTTGTTTGGATCTGAAAAATGACAGTTCCCAGGCATCTCAAATCAACTCCTCAGTTTGCATTCACCTTCCCTTTCACTTAAAAGTTTTTCTGTTTACTCCAGAGACAGAACTACTCTCATTTATCAGCACTGCCGGTCCTGTTACATCTGGGTATAGTCACTACAGGCACTGCTTCCGCCTTCCCTACCTCCTCTGACACATCCCAACCATGACCAGTGACAGCCTTTTTCCTTTTGGCAGCCCCACCTGTGTGTTTCTGTCACACCACTCCAGTCTCCCATGCTCCCAGGTAATTGCTGCAGCCACCAGGCTCTGCAGTTTCTGTCCCTGTCAGCTCACATTGGGTAACACAACCTTACAGAACAGCCTGTACCGGCCAGTTTCAGGTTAAGTCAAATCTCCAGCTATGAATTGCCAATTTTATGTTCGTTAGTCAGAATGTGGTTGTTTTCCTAGATGTGACTTCTTAGTTTTATTTGTTAGCTGGTTATCTGTAGGCTAGAAACTTCTTTTTCGAGGTGAAAAACTCCTTTAAAGGGCGACAAGAGCATTGCTTTGAGTTTATGCTTCTAAACTCTGTTAAATAGCAGCTATTCTTTCACAGGCATGAAATGGAGAGAGTTACTACCTATGTGGCTGTTACTGTGCCACATGAGCCATCCCCAGGTGAATCCTAACCTTTCCAAGCTCTCCATCCTCCTCCCCCAGTAAATGCTCACTTGACACAAGTCTAGAAGAGTTTGTAGTAGTATATGATTTAATAATGGGTAGAAATTTTACTGTTACTATAAATCTAGCATGTCAGACTGGCTGTTGATTGGCACTTATATCAAATTCAATAGCAGGCAGATATTCATGTAGTTCATTTGATGTGGCATTAAGGGAAAAAATCCAGTATTTAAATACTTGCAATAAAACATAAATAGCTAATGGGGCCAGAGCTGCCTCTGGCCCATCCCTGTTTGTTTCTCAAAGCCTTTCTTCACCTTATCCTTTCCATTTGAGATCCTTGGCAAAACCTTGTGTTCTGTATCATTCATCCTTTGATGTAACACAGTCTCTTTTTTTGCCATTCCTGTTAGTGAATGTTGCTGTGTGTTACTGTGAAATCAATAGAAGAAGAGAGCAGTTTTTGCAAAGACTTGCCACCAAAAGAATGCCTAATGTGTTGCCAAAAAAAAGCTATTAATATTTAATACACTGTTGATTTGGTTACTAAACAAACATATGACTCACTGTGCTCAATACCAGAGATTACACATACTGTGATCAACAAATATTATCCTTTTTAAACAAATCAATAAAGTCATCATATAATTGTTTAGTACAAATTTTGGAAGAGATATAAATCCCGTAAAACTTTCACAACGTCTCTTTCCTGGTTTAAATGGATCTGAGAGACTGATAGCTATTTTCCTGTTTCTTAAGTATATGCAAACAGGTTTGTATGCAAAACCATTCCTGATTTGTTAGGCCAGAGGTGTCCTCTACCCTGGGCTAAACAACTCCTTAAGCACAAACACTCTTTATTTTATCAGAACAAAGCTTCATAAATCAGGGTAATAGAAAATATGCAGGTTCCCCTGTGAAAAATGGGAGTGAACATTGATTCTGACATTGAAGCACCAAGGAAACTTTCTATCAGCTCCAGGAAAAATGATGCTTTCAAGAGGCACAAGGCCCTCAGTCAGTGTGTTCCCTCCAGGGTGGAATGCCCACGCTGCCCCGCCAGCCAGCCCTGGTCCCCTGCAGCCACCACCTAAACCCCTCCTGCTCGGTCCCATTGCCTCTCTGCACATCCTGCTGATTCAACAGTGCACGAAACAGGAGGGTCGGTGAGCTGGGCCTGGCTTTGGTATAAACTGGAGTGGCCAGAAATGAGGGTTAGGAACATTTAAGCTTTGTCATTTACTAGAAGATTATGAACAACTCAAGAAGAACAGAAAACCACGAACAAAGTACTATCCGTCTAGTTGGAAAAAAACTTGACTGGGTGTAACACTTGGAACAAATATATATGCTTGCAGAAATTCTAGGGCATAATGTTTGCTCAGCGCTGACATGATTTCGCAGGTTGGGAGAGGGTGTGCCTTTGCACCTTGTACACTCCTTCCCACAAGAGATGATCAAGTTTTCTCAGCCGTGCATACATGCTCCAAAATTAGACTCCAAAATCCCACCGCTAATATAAAAACACTCACTGTGTTCATTAGAAAATATGTATGTGGAGAAACCCAAAGGCATTTTACTTTGCCTCTTTCTTTAACCCATTTCTTCTCAGGTGAAATAATTCTCATATTAGATACCTTACTTTGTATTCAATAAAAATGAGTACACATAGATTTTTTTTGTGCTCTTTGATATTTTGCTTTCTGGTAAACCAGATATATAGTCAGTCTCCTATTTGAGGATCTATGAACCAGCATTTAAGAAAGGACCTAAGAGAAAATATGCACTTTGCTGTGTATTTCCAGAAAGATATTGCTGCTGTTACCCTGACGGAATGGACGGATCTTTAGCTTTAAGAAACTTGTGCAATTCAGGGATTTGTACGAAAGAATCATAGAATGGTTTGGGTTGGAAAGGAACTTAAAGATCATCTAGTTCCAAAGAAAGAAAGAATGCCATATGTCATCAATCAGTGTTCCAGAAATAGGCTGCTTGCAACATTCAGCCATTAAGTCATTTCCTTGAAAAGTAAAAGGATCACAAATTTAAAAAATCTAGACATTAAGTTTCATGTGCTGTCTTTAAAAAGTGGGGAGGAAAATAATTTCTAAGGTATGCCAAAGCATGAGAAATTTGCTAAGATTTGTGAAATCATGTGAAAACAGCGATAAAGACACATGCCAAAATGGAAAATGAAGAATGAACAACAAGAAAACATATTACAAAATTATTCAATTTTGCAATCTTTATTCAAGGTCAAATAACTCCTTTTTTACACAAACAAGTTGAAGGATTTGCCGGTTTCTTTCAAATAGATGAAGCTGAAAGTTGTCTGTTCTTTTTATTTTTAGACTGTGTGTGATAAGTTTTGGGGGGCAATAACTCCCTTATACACACTGCAAAACAAACTCGAACTTCTGCACAAAGGCAGATGAGATGTGGAGAGCATTGCACTTGACACCAGAATCTTGTAACCCAGACTCGTTACCCCCTAGTTACATTACAAAACAAAGTTGAATGCAATCTGCACATTTACAATACCAATTAACATGCACCTTTTATAAATCAAATGAAAAATCATCCATTTAACACACATCAGGGAAATTACTATTCTATAGGGTGTGTAAGATATACAAATACCATTACAATTGCTAGTGATTATTCTTTTGTTCAGTTTAACTCTTTAGTGAATAGAAGTATTACTATTAAAACATGTTTTGGCCACTCTCAAGGTCCAGCCTCAGGTCAAAACAGTGTTTGTGAAAACAGCAGAAAGACTTTTTCATCCCACTCACCACACACCCACTCACTTACAGCTTGGTGGAGAAAAAAAATTTACAAACGGAGAAAAATATGAACTTTGATACAAATTCTACAAGATGAAAATGATATAGTTAATAAAAAAAGATGAATACCACTCTTGTTTCTAGGGTGAATGCCAAGTAAGATCTTCAAAGTTCTTGAAATCTGGGAGTTTAGTCAAAATTTATGATCTAAATTAACGCTGTTAAAAGGATGGCTCATATGAATGAGTCGAGTTATTTGATATCCCTCAATAATAGAAACCTTCCTCACCAAGTCCTTCTATTTTCTCTCTTCTGATGAATTCTTAATTTTTTGAGTGATTTCCATCCTGACAACTTGGAAGGTGCAGAGAAAATTTATAGTACAGTCAGTCACAGCAGGGAAATTGCAAATCATCCTGCCTGATTCCTGTACATCTTTGATAATTTGGAGAGAGATAGTTAGGAGGAGCAATGGGATTGTAAACACACCAAACTGGATCTCTGCTGCTGATGATCAGAAGACACAAGTGATGGGAAGAGAGCGAGGTTTGTGAAACAAGATCTACTGTAGGAACAGGGAATGTAGAGCACCAAGTGTTTGCTATGAAATGCAAATACCACTTCGTTATTAGCATTTGAAGGCTGGGATATGTTGGAATATTGAAATGGGTGACCTACAGGAGAAAGGCTTTCAACCCTAATATTGAGCAGCAAAATCAGATCTCAGAAACAGAGCTTAAAAGGTATTTAATAAACAGTATAGATTTTTATTACTTAAAAAGTAATAAAAATATTTTAATTTCTTTCAGAGAAAGTTTATAATTTGATGACTTCTATGTGAGAAACAAAAGAGTAACAGATAACCTACATGGGCTAAATCCAGATTTCCCTAGTCCCTTAGGCAATCCTGACCCAAGTGGAATCTGAGCGGATTCAGGGGCCATGAGTTTATCCATGTGCCAGAGAAACAGGATTTGGTCCCACATGTAACGTGCACTGACATCTGTGGGAGTCTAATGGTTGGAGGGCTCCCAACAGATGTGAGCCTTTATCAGTGCAGTTTCCACTATGAGATGTGCAGGAATACCAGAGCACAGATGCGAATCTGTTCCAGTTTAATCACAGCCATCATTTCCATCACACGGCTATGATTTTGTACTTAATACATGGTTATAGCATCACCTTCTTTCCAAAGGCATCTGATACTATTTCTCTTTGCACAGAAATATGTACTATAGGGTCTAATTCACTAATAGACAGTATTAACCAGTTTGTTTAAACAAAACAACCTTTGTAAACCAAAACTAATAGTTTCACTGAAACTAGATCCACATCTGTAGCCATTGACTCCAGTAGGCTTTGGATCAGGCCCTAAAACAGGCATGGGTCAGAGCTAGCTAATATACCAGTCTCAGTTCCAGAAATTGTGGAGGATATGGAGACTGAAGTTGCACAGACTTGGTAAATATTTATTACAAAATGGACGTCAGCTTTTTCAGATCAAATACATTCAGATCAATACTTTTTCAGATCAAAATCCCTATTTATCTTAGGGAATGTATGTGATTGTTTGTAACAGTGTCAAAGTACTTTTGATTTCTTAGTCTTCTTTTCTAAGTACCTTCATATGTACATTTTGACCATCTGTTTCAGAGTAGCAAAAAATACAGCTGAAAGGATAATAAGAAGCGAAGTTCATTTCTGTTAGCTTAAAATAGCCCAGTATTTTAATTTTTCTATGCCAGCATGTTAGCTGCTTTTTGGGGCTTTCTTTACCCAGTGCTATGCATGCTAACAGATGACAATTTAAGCATTTATGGCAAGTCATTTGTAACTAGCTAAACCTGAGATTTAAAAATCCTCATTAACATAATGGAAATGAATATGAAGTGAAATCCATAGATCTTTCTGTTGTTTAGTTTGGGGGAAAAAAACCAAACCAAACCCAAAACCAAACAACCCAGCCCAAAAGGGCTGAATATGTTATTTCATACATGAATAAACAGTTTGGCTGCTGGGCATTGAAAGAACCTCACAATTTTGGAAATATCAACAAAAGCATACTGTTTTTGTGTGTGATAGTAAGTCTTTTGAGTGAACATTTCTGCATGTAAAGGGCTCCTGAGCCACTTTGTGTAATGGTCCAGCATGTGAGGGGTATTGTGAGCCCCCAAATCATTTACAGGACGTCAATGGTGAAATGGAGTTCTGCTAATCCTCGGGGTTAATAGTGTGTCTACTGGGGTCTCTAATTTACAAATATTTATCTTTTCCTCTGTATCCTTTTTACCAGAACTTAAAAGAGAAAAAAAAAAAGAGCAGTCTGTGCCTGGAGTAGAAAACAACTGCAAGCGAATAAGGCTTGACTGGATTGATTTAGCTTTCCCTGAGATAATCCCAGAGACTAGGTCCTTAAAGAACATCAAACAGCAACAAGGACAAGGAAAGAGGGGAATAGGACAACAAGGAAGAATGAGAGAAGAAATGTTTCTGTATAACTTACATTTACAGAAGACAGGCAATATCACTACTTTTTTTCTAGTGACAAACTATTCAGTCACACAGGTGATATGAGAAAGCTCAATCCTCAGTAGTTTAAACTGCATTCATGAAAAAAAAAAGTCTTTTCTAAATTTAAACCGTCCCACCAAATAGACTGGTACAAATACGTTCCTAAACACTAATTTATGGGATTGTGTGTATGAACAAAGTAGTATAAAGCTCACTGTATATACCTAATTTAACAAAAAATAAAGTCACATGATAATTTATAATCCTCAGTATTAAAGATGAAATTAGAATTATTTGTGGTGCCATTTTTTAAAGATGGGGGCATTAACAATAAAGGGACATTTAAAAAAATATTTCTACTAACCTTTACTACTATTATGTTATCTTTATTTGTCCCAACACAAGATACGTACTCTCTAACAGAATGGTTATACCACTGCAACTTGCAAACAAATATCACATAATCAGCTGAGAAGAAACAAGTGTTTTAGATTTCCTGCCAGTAAAACTAAGTTTGTAGTGTCGGAGGTGCTAATAGAAATCTGCAGCCATAGCCCTTTTATGTTTATCTTGGTTCTTGTAAGTCACATTTTTAAAAGTGGTTGTGGAACCTCTGTACAGTGGATTTGTTTCCTAAAAAAACAAAAACAAAACAAAAACAATCAAAACCAAACAAAACCAGATTAAATGGGTGTCACACAATGTTTGTATAGAAGTAATGTTGTATTTTTGAGGACTTTAGAATAGCTTTTAGTAGCTCCCTTATGTTCCAAGCCATTGAAATTCAGACTGATCTGAATTCAGGCAGCACAAACCAGCCTGGGGTCAGGAACGGGCTTTCCTTCACATCAGCCTCCCAGATTAAACTAATGCACATCATCAAACAATACCTCATCAAATGCGTCCGATACAATTCAAATCAAATCTGGCGGTTGGACCATTATAAAAGCACAGAGAGTGTCTCAGCACTGAGATGTGACTTGTCATGGTCCTCTTGTCACATTCACTACCTACTGTGTGCAGGGAGAAAGGGAGGTCTCACCTGAGCTTTTCATCCTGGTCTCTCATCAATCACTTTCTATCCTTTACTCTTGCGACAGAAAAGAAAATTAAAATGCTTCTATCAAATGCATCCTTCCCTTCCCTCTTGCCATATGTAGCTCTCCTGAAGGATCAAGGAAACAGTCTCAGGTGATCTCGCCTGTAAGTTAGCGATTTTTCCCAGCTCAAAAGCTGAAAGGCTGACAGTGCCCATTCTTGGAAAAAGTTGCAATCACAGGACTTTGCAGGAGAATGGAGCCGCGTGAACACACTGCCTGTCCTCCTGACACCCGCCAGAAACGCTTACTCAACATGCTTTTTTTAAAAAGATCCTCAGAAGTCCTAAAGCTTTTGCAAAAGGGCAAAAAAGTCAAGGGCAGGAAAGAAGGAAGAAAAGGGAACATGTGGTGTAAGCTTGCACTAGATGCCCAGAGCTATAGATAGAAAACAAGGCCTGGATTTCTCTGTCCTTTCACCTACGTTTGGGACAGTTCCGTTCGCTTCTGCTCTGTGTGAGTGGGCTTGGATCATGACAGGGGCCAGGAACAACCTCCCTTTCCTAAACAGCTCTGTTTCTGGGCAGGGGGGTACACCTCTGATAATCACATAGGCAGACAACAACTTTGTTAGGATTAATCGAAGACAGGGTACTAATTAAAACCAGCTAATAACAAAAAGTTATCTACACATTTTCTTACATGTGGAAGAAATCAAACCAGGAGATTAAACACTAGATAATTTTGATCCATAAAAGAATCATAATTTTACTTTCTAGAATGCTAAATATGGTGAAAACCTTCCAGCAAAATCTATCCATTTAAAAGAACAAAATCAAGACCCAGAATTTTAAAGGCTGTTGTGCATCAGGTAACCAAATTAACGAACCTTGTGTAAAACCAATACATTGCACATACCGTTTGCCATTTAACTTTTGATTTTTCTGCTTCAAACTTGGCCACCTCTTTTCGGTCTTGAACTGACACCAGTAATTTCCATATACAGAGTAAAACAATGCCAATGAGAAGGATAGCAAGGGTGACACCCACCACTATCATCGGGATATTTGGAAGCTGTGCACAATCTGTGGAAACAAAACCAGTTATGGCTGTGGATAACCAATCAATAAATTGTAGGCAATTTAAAGCAGCCAAGAGGCGTGCTGAGATTCTCATTTGCCATGAGCTGGGCATGCCTTTTTCTTCAAGTTCATGTTATTTTTCTCCTGCTAGCTTGCTAAAGGGTTTGTGAAACCAGCTGAAAAATATTTCACTAAAATGTTTTAAAAATTAATTGCGAACTTATTCCACTGCTCTTTTACCACGTCAATTATCAGCTGCTGGATACAGACACAGATTCTGAAGAGAAAAGTCACAAAATTTATTTCAGATCCGTGTCAGTATAATTATACAAAACAGGCCTGAGTTGACAAAATTATGAATTTTACGATGTTATGGCTGGAGCTCTAGTTCAATTAACTGATATTCAATGTGTTGCAGAAGAAAAGATTCTGGTGAGATCTATATCAGGGTCAAGTCACCAACAATATTGATAAAATAGAGGAAATTGCATTTCTCTCATGAAAACAATGAGGAAAAAATTCCTTCATACTTATTGAAATTTTGATTCTTTTAATATTAGAAAGAATTTTCTGTGAAAGTTGGTGAGCACTACTATTTTACAAAATTTTCTGCTGAACCATGGTTTCAGAACATTAAAAAATTCATTTCAGTCTGGCTTGTCTTACATGATTGCACTTAACCTTCTGTTTTTGCTTGATGACCTCAGTTAACTAATTCTGAAGGGGTCTGGTTTGAGCAGTGGGCTGGTGTTCTGGCTACTGGTGCCATATTGACTTCAGTTCCATAAATGAAATCATATTTCTAGAGAATTTCTTGAGGTCTTATCCCAGTTCACATTGTAAGGCCCAGGAGCAGAACAGCAGAGGACAGTGAAACTGGTTATTGCAGCGTTGTGGGAGGGCCGTTACAGAGAGGTCAATGAACTCTGCCTTCCATAAGACATTTCTTCTTTTTTTTGCCAAATGTACTTAAAATGCATAATAAAGTATTTAATAAAGATAAAATCTTACATTTAAATTGTTGAATCTTAGGGATGTAGGGGTGTAGTTTAAGAGATGTGCTTCTTTAGTACTACCCCTATTAAAAGCACCTTTGCTGTACTAGTAACCTATACAAAACCAGACTAATGTTCTTCTGGCAGGAGCTGCTTTTTTTTGGTGCAGTGAAATCAATTTCATTCTCACATGTTTTCTAGAGAAAGGTTACGCAAAGGCTTAACAAAATAAACCCCATTTGTGGAGGAAGTTACAAACTGCATGGCTTTGCCTAAAACATAACTAACATTTGCTATGAAGACATCTTTGTTCCCTGGAAGAGAAACCCTTTGGCTGCTGAAAAGTGGTGTCTGTGTTCTCTCCTGTCCTACCTGATTAGGAGATTTAATGAAAAATCAGTAATGAAACAGCTGTAAATGAAGAACTAATGTTAAATGGAAGGACATAAAGAGATCTGTTCTATATCTGTTAGTTTTGCAAAATATTCAAAACTTAATGAGGATTGGAACAACTCTGCCATGAGGATGGACTGAGTGAGTTGGGGTTGTTCAGCCTGGAGAAAAGAAGTCTTCAGGGACACCTTGGAGCTCCTTTCAGTACCTAAACAGGCTACAAGAGAGCTGGAGAGAGACTTTTTACAAGGGGCAGTAGTGACAAGGGGCAGTAGTGACAAGGGGCAATGGCTTTAAGCTGAAAGAGGGTAGGTTTAGATTGTTACTGTGAGGGTGGTGAAGCACTGGAACAGGTTGCCCAGAGAAGCTGTGAATGCCTCGACCCTGGCAGTGTCCAAGGCCAGGTTGGATGGGGCTCTGGAAGTGGCATCCCTGCCATGCCAGAGGGCTTGGAACTAGATGAACTTTAATGTCCCTTCCAACCCAAACCATTCTATGATTCTATGATACTGCAACATTAAACAGAATTATAAATATATTTTAGAATTTCATCAGGTGTACCCAATTAGACAGTCTTTTGAATATTTGTCCATCTATGAAGCACATATCATTTCAAAGTGAATTATAGTTTCATCATATAATGCAAATGATGTTTGGTATCATCCTCTTAGAACTGCACAAGGCTTTGAAAAAATTAACTTCTTCTTACAGCCCAAGGATCATTCTGCCCATTTTCCACAAAAGGCCAAGTATTTATGTTACCACTGCATTGAATAAGTACTTGAGGAGGTGCTGTTCTGGCTGGACAGAGAAGAGCTGCAAACACAAGGAGGTGCTGTGCTGCTTCAAAGAGCTCTGCTTCTAGATCGCTAACCTCGTCTGTGGTTTTAAATCAGATTTCACCTAGAAAAAGCAATATTCACTGCTTACCTTTCCGTTCTATGCTGTGAATGACTGTCCTTCCCTGTTCATCCACAGCCAGTAGAAATGTGGTTATACATTCATTTTCCCCCTGCAAAGAGCAGGAAATGGATTTATCCTCTGAATAATCTGCAGAGGGAAGGAAAAAAGTAATTCATCAGATCAAATTAAATTTAACCTTTAATAACTAGAGAGACTGCTGGCATCGTGTTTGTCACAGGCTCGTCTGCAGACGGTAAAGAGTGAAAGACAAAAGCAGAAATACTCTCAGAATTTCTATTAAATTTAATGGCTTTTCTTCCGATCCAAGTTTGGTTCAGTTTCTGATTTTTCACTTACATTTCCGAAGAAATGATCCAGATGTTGTCAATCAGCACTGACCATCTAGTGCACCTCGTTACTTTAGTGAACTGTGAATTTCAATTAATTGGAAGTGCTTCCAAGAATCTTTAACTGGCAGCTGTCTAGGAAATGTAATAGCCCCAAATTACGGGACAAAGTAAACAGTAGAACAGAGTATGTTCCTTTGGTTTGCAGATACTCCTGCCACCTCTAGATCATGTTCCAGAAGTAGATATACATAGATCAAGCACCTATGGATGCTGTTAAAAGGGCTGCCTTTCATTACTTCCACAATAGCCCCCTCAAAGGTCACTGCAGGTCCAGTGCTGTCACAAGAGTAAATAAAGATTAATAACAGAAAACTGCGATTCCGGGATTTTCGTAATGGGATTCTGGATGAAGCAAATGAAGTGACCTGAGATGACAGTCTGACCCCATTTATTGTCCCTCCACTTACTGTTGATTGCACAAAAATATAATCCATTTTTTTCCTCCCAGCTTATTCCTAATCTGAGGAGCCAAGAAAAATTCATTCAGAGGGAACAGAGAGACAGAAGGAAGCTGAATTTGAGGGAGAATATAAAGCAAATAAAGCAATCAATATTGAGAGTACAAGTCCAGAGCCAGAAATGTCATCATTTGGAGTGTAACTATAATATAATATTTTACAGAGAAAAAATACTTTATACCTGTGTGCAATAATACCTCTGGGGCTGAATGCTTATGTTTCCGTAAGTCTGTGATTTGAGCAGCACTGGAAATCTAGGTATGCTTCTCTATATATTTTAGTCAAACTTCTTGGGATTTCTTTTTTAGAAGAAAGAAAAACAGTAGGCTTCCCAAACATTTCTTTGAAAATAATTGTCCCTCGGCATTATTTCTTACCCATTCAAAACTCTTACTGAAATTTCATAAGCAATTGTGCTAAAAATCTTAAAGTCCTCAGACTTTAATATAAAGAGTAATTGAATAGGAATACAAGAATATGTATTTTTAAAAATCCTATGCTACATTAAAAAAAAGTGCTTGTTCTATTTTTTCTTCCCCATATTGCTTATTATGATAAGATTTGGTCTTATAGAAAATACTATTAAACACCATAGAAAATATGAAAGTATTGACTACCCTCCAGTCCTTTTCTCTGCTTGTTATAAAAAGAGCAGCTGGTTGGATTTTAATGGAAACCTGCTCTTGACTTGAGCCTTGTATTTAACCTGTTGCTGGTCCTTGGTGGCAGAGCAATGTGTTATCTACCAAGGGGACAGGCAGCCTAGACTTGCTGATTTAACAAGATTTGGTTTTGTTAGAAGGGCCACGAACTGCAGACTCATGGCTCTCGTTGACACGTCACAGTTCCAGTAACACTGTCAAAAGTTTTGCAATATTTGTACTTTCCCAACTCTTTTAAGCAAGCAGATTCAAAATATTAACTTGCTTACAAAGAGAAAAAAAAAAAAAGGAAAAGGATAGTTGTTAGCTATCCTGCAAATGGAGACAAACTTGCAAGCATGTACCAAATACCATCTAGAAGGCAGTAACCGCACATAGATTAGTTATTTTTACATTGTAATTTTCAATTTAATGTCATCATTTGAAACCAAGGGGAGCAGAATTCTGATTATGTGCAATGATGTAGGAATGAAAGCAAAGATGCCAGTTCAAGCTATTCAGAATCCAGCTTATGGTTAGTATTTTTATTTCTCTGATGCTATTTTTAGAATGAGGGACCACTAAAGAGAGACCATTGCATATGTTATTGCAGTTCATCAGCACAAAAATTTGCTTAGGTAGGTAAATTCCTGTAATTTACAGCTGTGTAATTTTCTGCATTCTGCAGTGAACCGTCATGCTCTTCTGCAGCCTAATTCTGGTAATTTCAATTATATTTGAAATAACTGAAGTCACACTGGAGAAGGATTCAGGTAACTGTGGCAAGCAGGAGACTCAAAGCATGAAAGACTGTTTCCTAACAGATACATTTATAAAAGATCCAACAACAAAAAAGTTGACTGTAAATTTAAATGTCATTATGCCCTTTCTTGTTTGCCTTTTGCTCAACAAAATGCCTTTTTTGAGCAGAGTTCACCTCACTGTGACTCATAACAGAGCAGCACTGATATAGGGGTTTATTCAGGCTCCAGTGCCCACTTTGCTGCTGCACTGAGAACTTGTGAGGTATGGGGCTGGAAAAACTCGGTTTTTCCTGCTATGGGGCAGGAAAAACTCGGTTTCTCCAAGGAAAGTATAACTGTTCCTGTTGGGCTTGTGGCAGGAGTAGCCTGATGCACTGTGGCTGGGGTGGTGGCAGGAGATGCCTCTTAGGAATTTTGGTTCCTCTTTCATAGTGAGTAAAGCAACTGGAGCTCCTCTTACACCCATGTGGCAAAGGGGGGATTAGCCTAATTTAAATGTTCAAGTATTAAAGGTAAATGAAAATGCAAGTTTAAAAGTGATGCCTGCTGTGGAGATAAGCCCAGTAAATGTGAAGCCATCAGCACCTGCAGAGCTGCTGGACACCCCATGCCCTGGTGGATCCTCAGGCTGACCTGACCCGCTGGTGGGGAGCAGGGGGAGAAACCACCAGCAAACCCTCAACCAAAGCAGGGGAGGGGAAAGCCACGACTCAGAGCCTAAAATGGGCACTCTCAGGAAACAGGAAAATGTAAAGCCTACACTTTTTTTATTGCTCCACACTTCCAGTCAATGTATTGCAACATTCACATGAAAAAGAGAAACAAATTTTTTGAAGTGCTAATGTTTTATTTAATCTAGAGCTTTTACTTTTTTCTTTCCCCAAAAGCCTTGAAGCATTACAGAAATTAAAATATAAACCAGAAAGAAGTATACAACCCCGTGAAGTTGCTCAATAATCTGTCTTAAATATTATGTGGTGTGCTAGTTATACCACTTTCAGATTGGTGAGTTTTGTTCAGGTAATAGTTTTTATTCTATGATTATTTTTTAGCTATTATTTTAAAGGTTAATCTTTTCTTTCAGGACTTCTTAATGAGGCTACACAAGCATTTAAGATGAAACAGTTTGCAACTGCTGCTTCTTTTTTTTTCTTTTTTTTTTTGAGGCATCTGGATGGGAAGATGAAGGTTGCAGTAACTGCTGTAAATAAATTTTAAATCTAAAGAAGTGGCTGACAGTCCCAATCAGGGAAGCACAGGACATGAAAAAAAGGAAATATGCAGGAATAGGAGATGATATTGTCATGTTCATATTCCTGTGACCTCTGTGTATGTGAACAGAACCATATAAAAGGCTGTTTCTGCTCTTGATTAGTATTCATTATATTTGAAAGTATAATGTTTTATACATTCCTAGCCACAAATATCTGCCACCTTACAAAACCAACCTGAAAACTTTACTAACTAAAGAGATACAGTAAAAGAGCTTATATATTTTTTAAGCCTGCAAAGATATTTTTATGTTTATAAACAAATACTGAAAGGCAAAGCATGATAGCATCTCTAGAGAGGCAAAGCATGATAATAATTTTACTAAAAATATAAAACCAGAATTAATTGTTCTTACAAGGGCAATTTTTGCAACATTTGATCTCTGAATTATGGAGTATTGCCATCAAAAACAAAAGGTGTGCCTTTGCTGGAAGGATGTCCATCAGTGACAATCCTGCGTGCACACAGCTCTGGAGAGGCTTCCAGCAGCTTGCAGGTACAAGCCTTAGACAGGCACACAGGATTCTGCATTGTCATCTTCATTCTTACATTCGTCTTGTTTAATGCTTACGGTACATCTGTGATGTGGATGTTGTTAACCTATGTCCTGCCTTACTTAACAATGCCTTGTGCCATAGGGTTGGGACTAGAATTGCCACTAGAATAAACACAGGCTGCCTGCTGAGCAGGCACCTTCCTTTACAGAAAAAAAAAAAAAAAGCACTTTTTTTGATTTAAAGGTTTGGTTTGGGTTTTTTCGATTGTGGTGGGTTTGTTGGATTTTTTTCTGATAGTACTATTTTACTCAAGATTAATTCCTACTCCAGAAATTTCCATTGAGGCAGGCAGTTTTGAATTAAAGCAAACAACTGAAAGGTGTGCTTAGCCTTTTAGAATATAAGAACTGTCTTTGCCACTAGTTAAAGGACTGTGTTTAGTCACCAGCTGTAATCAAGAATCTGCCTAAGGACTGAGTCAGGTTTTGTATTTGTATGGCCAAAGAAGCCTCACTAAAACTCATGTTACAGACACACCTTAAACTCAGGAACTTTCATCTATCACTGATTTTCAGGGACTGGTATCTATTAAATTCTATACTTTCCTGTATAAACTGCTTAGAAAATAGGCAGGATCCAATGAGTTAATTAACCTGGAAGGGTAATACCTGCCCTGTTCTGCATTTCCTTCTTGCCTCAGAAGAACCATAGACAGACAGTAATTCCCTTATGACCCATAATATAATTCCACAGCAGAAAAACAAGGCTACTTTCAAATATAAAATTACTGAATGTGGAACCTCCTGCTAGTCACACACACACACAAGAAAGGAAGACTGAGTGTACCAACCCTCTGCCATGCTGACAGTTGCATCGACCAATTTGCATTTTTCACTGCAATCTCCCAGTGACTTGTCATCGGAAGCCAAGTGACATTCCACACAGCTCCTGTGGAAAACAATTCAGCAGCTCATCAATCTCTGCCTGTCACAAAGCAACAATACAAAAGCCAGTACGTGTGCATCTGCATTTTAAAAAGCAGCTAAATAAAAGGTCTTCTGCTATGGATACAGCAGTTCTCAGGAATATGATAGGTACTGCCACCAAAAAAAATCCCAACAAAACCAAACAAAAAAAACCCCCACCTGAATAAAGGTATTGTGGATAAGCTCTGTCTTGTCCTCTGTTCTCTCTCAGTTTATTAGCTACCAGACAGAACCCCAGGCAACATTATTCATGCAGGTCTATCAAAGACATGTGGTTACTCACATGTAACTTTCATCTTCAAAAAATTAAAAAAATAAATATTCTGAACACTAAATATTCTCACACTAAATACCAGCTGAAGGAATTCCTATCAGATGAACAATATCTGAAATTGACTTCAAAGAGACCGAGCTGAGGCACCTACTATGAGTCTGCCTTTGTTGCAAGTCTATTGAATAATGCATTAAAACACTTTTCAGGTGTCTCAACAGTTGTCTTTTGAATATGATTACTTGTCTCAGGAATTACTTAGATCCTAATTATAGTAATGAAACTTGCAGGAAAATTATTTTTTTATTCAATGGTGGAATGATTGAAATATTATTTAAAAACATAGAGTCTAGACCAATTCCTTTAGAAATCTCTGAAAATCTTCCCATAAATTCAATGAGGATTTTAATAAATCTAGGGTTTATTAATGGAAAATAAAACAATAAACAATTCATAGATGAACGTTCCTGATGAAAAATGTGTTTGCTGATTCTTCACGAATAGCTTCAGCCAAATTGAGTGGCTGAGACTCTGAGAAGCAGCCTGAAGGAACGACTGCATACAATAGAAAGAAAGAAAGGAGAGGAGAAGAGAGGAGAAAGAGAAGAGGAAAAAGGAGAGGAAAAAAGGAAAGGAAACAGGAAACAGGAAAAAGGAAAGGAAAACTGCAACAAAACATCCCTAAAAACCCTGGCTATCTCCTGTTGCATCGAGTTACATATATCCATGGGAATATGCTGAGGCTGCTGAGTTTATCTTCAGGGGATGGAGGTGACCTTATCACTCGCTCTGGAAATGGTGAATAGTAAAAGCGAGTGGGTAATGGGATAGCCTCTATCTCATGGAGATAAATTTGGTGTTGGCGGTGGTTTTGTCATATTCACCATGTTTCTCATGCTACACTCTCTTTCTCAGCTGCCTTGCCATTGATCTCCATCCCCTCTGACCTGGTCTTTCAGCTCTCTCGGTTACCCTACCCAGGTATTCCCAGTGTTCTCTCTCTTTTGGCTTTTTGTGCCCTGCGTTTCAGCGAGGGAAGACACTGAAACAGAAAGAAAAGATCCAACACTGCATACAATATACATGTTTAAATGGGTTAATGTAATGCCTATCATGTAACTTTATATTTCTTATTCTTTGCCAAATTGGGCAGAGCAAAGCAGCAGCATTGTCCTTTTTGTTTAGAGCAGTTGATCGCAGAAATTCTCTTTGAAGGTACTGAGAGGCTCAGTTTCCTTAGGTCAAATTTATCACTAACAGAAAGAGATCGATGAATTAATCACGTCATAGAATAGCTTTTCACTCAGATACACTGTAGACTGCAATGACAGGTATGAAAATACAATGTTGGAGAGAAACGGGTCTCAACTCTGAACAAGGAGACAGGACATCATCATGAACCACGCTACCTAAACTGCTCAGCACTCAGAAAGCAAAGCCAGGGTCATTAATAACGTGTGTTCTGTGAAGCCTAACTCAACTTCTAGCTCAAATTTCTACTGAAGACTGCTCCATTTGGACTGTAGCCCTAAAAGAGCTCATGTAATACAAGCATGAGCAATGGTGTACTTAGGGTGGTCATCTTCACAACCTGCGTATTTTTGGTTGCTTTTCCTGTCATGCACCATAGCAGACACCTTGCATCACAGCAGGAAAGCTACATAAGTTGAGTATGCTCAGTGGACAGAAGACATTTCACCATGTACAATCAATTTATCGTCAACTTACACATGACATACAGTTACCCACTGATTCATTCCCAGGCTATTATCTGGTTTATTATACTTGCACCTCTTTAATTCAGCCAAGCTTAACGGAATTTGGACTATGAATTTGCACGTGTGTGAAGCTTGAGTGGACAACACGACCTTACTCATTCATATGCATGAGAATGGTAATACAAATGCCAAATTTTCCTGTGAGGCCATATAAGTGTCAGATAAGACCACCATTCTGATTAGTTTTACAGCCAGGGACAGCAATGAAAGTGTAAAGTTCTACCTGTGCTGCTTGAAGTTGGCTTAATTGTTTCACATAAAGTCCTTTTGTACAAGAGTAATGCTCATGAATGGTTGATACATGAGTTGTGACTACCCATCTCAAAGGACCAAGAAACTCTTGGGTTCTGGTCTGCAAATCCAGTTTACAGACATGGCAGTAAACAGATTGCCGAGGCAGTATAGGAAATAGATACCTGGATGACATAAACATCAGAGGCTTAAAGCCAGCACATTACCGTCTGGAACTGCAAGGGTCACCACAGAGAGGGCATTTTTCACACGTTTGGCCCGAAGCCCCTGGATGGGTGCAAGCACAAGTCCCACAGATGCATTCGCCTCTCCCACTGCACAGTGTCCCATCCTCAGCAATGCAGGTGCTGGTATCAGTTGTGCAATTACAGTATTCACCAGTCCATCCACTGTGGCACCTGCATTCCCCACAGTCACAGTCACCATTGCCTGGAAAAACATTTATTACACTTCAAATCAGTCACTGATAATTCAAAAAGAATCTGAAGGACGATCTTTAAAATCATTCTCTCTAACAGAAAATATTTTGGTCTCTCCAACTCTCTTCCAAACATTTTTCCTTCTCTCCCAGAATCTTCAGTTTTAAGTCAGAGGATCAGATTTTTGCTTAGACTGGCTGTAAGCCAGTGCAGCTCCATTCTCTTTACTGGAGTCCTCCATGCAGATCTTGTCTCCTGGCAGTGCACAACCTAATGCGTAAATACTTCCAGTTCATAACGGTATGGCCAAAACTATTTTAAGTCTAAAGACTTAAAAATAAATAGTAATTCTTCATAATTATACAGAATCGATTGCAACTGAATATGTGACGAAAATACAAATTCCCGAGCTCCCAGCTAAGGGTGAGCCCATAAAGCTGGGAGTGCAGACGCTGCCAACAGCTCTGAGGGACCGTACCTGCGCACTGAAGGCCTCTGTGCCGGACGCAGGAGAAGTCGTCGCACTCGCAGCGGGGCCCGTACACCTTTCCGTAGGGGGACGGGTGGCACCGGCACTGCCCGCAGTAGCAGTCGCCTCTGCCGCTGCAGGAGCTGCGCTCGGCCGGGCCCCGGCAGGAGCTGGCACCGAGGGCGCTCTCGTCGCACTCGCAGCGCGGCCCCACGTACCCGGGGCTGCACACGCACACCCCGCACTCCAGGGAGCCTTTCCCCTGGCTGCATTTCGGGCTCCTCATCTCGGCCTTCGCCTGACAGTTACAGCTGCAGAGGGGATGGATTTCCATTTCCAGCATGTCGCTGAGCCCCACAGGTTTTATCTTGATAAGCCTTCTGTTTTTTTCACAAGAAGAGAGACTCACAGTCACATTGAAAGAGACCTGGAAGAGAGAATGGAGGCTGCTGGGAGCTGGAGCACAGAGAGCTCTGCAGGGTGCTCAGGAAGTGCATGCAGAGGACATGGCAAGAGGGTCATGGATACTGCCTGCGTTTCGGTAACTTGTTTGGAGGAAGATCGTTTAATAAAGAGCAAACTCTACCTCGGTGTCTTAAATTATATGAACTTCACGTCTTTGGAGAATATGTTCTTCACTTACTGTATCTCCCACTTTCACATGAGAGCATTTCCTCTGATGTGGAAAAAAGGTCCCATTGTTACAGATGGCCGTGAAGGAGAGATTGAGCCCTTCCGTCTCTCCCAGGATCTCCAATTCAACCTCAGACCTCAGCTCCTTCAAGGAAAAAAGCGTGAGATGAATGGAGTGATGACATTGCCGCGTGCCGCCACTGCTCCACGTCTGCGCAACGCGGACTGTAATTTATCCTGACTTACACAGGAGCACACTCGTGCTTTGGCACTTTGTTTGCAGAACTCTCTATCGCAAGAAAAATGGGGAACGAGCAAAACAAAGCAAATGCTGACAGACACAGCTTTCAGTGGAAAGCAATGGTGGTATCACTTTAATATCCGCTCGCAGGGCTTATTTCCTGCCCTTCCAGGAGAACAAATTCAGTGTTTTATTAAATCACCTTTCACCACTCTGCTGACTGATGCAGGTTTTCTTTTAGGTCTGGACTTACTGAGGAGTGGATTTGCGTCCCTGATTGCTTTGCTAGCTCTGGGCTTTTCCTGATTAGCCAAACTGTGTCAATATTGCTCCCTCCCTTCCTTTCTTCTCACAATGGAAATTCCTGCTTCATGAGCTGTTTGTGCTATTTTAACCTGTATTCAACAACTTCCCCGTTATTTAAATCAATTTGTTCAATCAAACTTTCATTCTGTAAGTCACAAACTGTCTTCCTAAACTCACTTATACTAGGTATTTATATTTTAAGTCTTTAAAATATTTTATAGCAACTTTGCTTACACAAACTCAGTCCAAAGCCTATCACAGGCCATGGGGAAATTCCGTATGACTTCATTGGCCTGTGGATCCAGTAAACGGAAATTTTTCAAAAGTACCTCAGCAGCTGCTAAGAAAACATCTCACTGACTTGACTTTGTGCTCATGGAAGTTTAATTGCTTGTAAAATACCCCCTGCCCTTCAATCAGAGCACCAGGAACTTGCTGACCTTACTTCAGTGAGTCATTCTACTAAAGGTAGCAGGGTGACTCACTGGAGTAAAGGTCTGGTGGGGTAAATCAAAGTAAAAATAGAGTGGGTATAAACCTGCATAGACAACTCCCTGTCCTTTGTACATGTTCTGGATCCCTTGGAAATTTGTCTTAGTGTTGTAAAACTGTGCCCCGGGCATCAGGTTTGTAATGTTGCTCGCTTTGGATATGTCCAGATTTCCATGTACATTTGATTTGGAGGTAGGTGCTTGTGTTGCTGTTGACACAATGCAGAGTTGTAGATAATAATTTGTTTTCAGTAGCTGGGCTCTCCCAAAAGGACCCAATACAGCAAATCTCTAGGTAAAGCTGTGACTGTGGGCATGTGCTCATGTTACAGAAGTATCACCAGTAGTCCCCCTTCCACCAGCTGCAAAACCACAAGGTGCAAACAGAGTGCAACTGTGAGAGAAAATTAAATGCTGCTGAACACCAAATTGTAATACTTTGAATTCTGGAGTCCGTATTGGGTTGTTTGAATGTGTCTTGCTGTTGTGAGAGATCAAGTTATTCATCTTACGCCACTGAAAATGAACACAAACCGTGATAAATGCAAGGTTTCTAGATCCTAATATCTGTGAGCACTTCTAATGATGTTTTAAAACTGCTAAGCTGTCTGGCCATAGTTTGAGGACAAATAGCAGACAGTTTAGTGCGCTTTATCCATTCACACAGAAACATTTGCCGTTCAAAGTATTTTCTGAATGAAACAACAGACAAAGCAGTGCTACATACTCGTGCCCTTGTGTATACCTGTCCTTTCTAATACATTTCTTTGATCTCATTTTTGTGTAAGTGCAAGGATCAAAAACTGAAAACAAAAAAAAAGTGGAATTTTTCTGAAATTTTAAATTCTTGGAATGGCTTTAATCAAACGGCCTGCTATCTGTCACAATGCATTTTAGCCTGCAGCTCTGCAACACAAACTTGTGCAGAATTCAATGCTAAACAAAGCAGGCAGAAATATGCTTACGGGAGAAAATGAACCATACTTGGGAAGAACATGAGAACTCCTTGCAACAAATATTTTGACAGCTCAGACTTTCTTAACTTGCTTACTTCCTCTCTGAAGCTTTTAGATGGCAACACATGGTGAATGGCATTAGCAAACCTTGTGTTTGCACAGCAAATAAACACTCAAAAACACTTCAGAAGTGTTAAAAGATTTAGCCTAACTCTACTCCCAGGGGGCAAAAAGTTATTTATTCCTTTTCTTGTGAATAAAGAAGCAGAGACACAGGACACTGAATTATACTTCAGAGAGTATCATGAAAAGTTTCTAACAAGAGTAGCATTAGATCTGTTTTGCATGCGATTTTCAGCTACAGGTCTCCTGCCATTTCCTTCTTTGCAGTCGAAAAAAATTCAAATACCTTTACTCCTGTCAAATAAAGTGGTTTTTAGTGCTTCCTGCTTGGAAGATTTGCAATCACGAAACAATAAGATTGTTAACCTTTAAGGTTAAGTGTAATAAAATGGACTTTGGGAAATTTTGAGTGTGACATGTTGCTGCTTGTACACTTTTTACATCTTGAAAGAAACGTGGGATTTTAAGAACCTACGTGCGGCTCTGGTGCGTGGTCCAGACGTGCTGTGCCTGGATGAGGCTGTGACGAGTTATGGCCCGAAGGCAGGAGCACCCTTCCTGCAGTCACCTCCCTGCCACTCCTGCAGTGCAGCAAGCCCAGAGCTCAGAGCTCCCTCCAAACCATGCCCATGGAACGGATGAGAACAAGATCAGACGAAACAGCTCAGGAGCTGCCCCGTGGTCACCGCTGCCAGCTCTGGGAGCTGCTCTGCTCAAAGCATGCGGCAGCTCCAAAGCAGCTAAAAAGCCAACAGAGCCAGGAGGCTGAGGACAAGACAGAGGACATAATTCTGCCTTCGTATAAACCTTGGTGTGTGTCCTGTAGTGTGTATTGCAAGCTCCTGTGGGCTCCACATCTCAGGAGGCACTCATGAGAGTCAGGGAGGGTAAAGAGACGGTCAGATGAAGTTACCAAGGGAATGGAGCAGCCAAGGAGAGACTTAAAAGAGTGGGACTGTCTAATTTGGAGAGAAGATTGGGGGTGTGGAAGGTGTGTCGGTGACTCAATACTATGAAATCGTGAAGACACGAAGATAAGGTGAATGCAGAGTTGTTATTCACCAAACCCTCCAGCGCAGGAATGGAGGTACACTCAGTGAAACTTTAAAACACAAGAAGTAAGATAGGAATAAGAAAAATGTACCTTCACACAGTGCAACTGAACTCCTTCTTGTCATAGAAGGCAACAGAGGCCAGAAATATCAGCAGGTTCAAAAAGGAGAACAGGAAAAAAAATCATAGGCCGTAGGAATATAAGCAGATGTTAAGGGGAAGAGGCAAGGATTCACTTCACTCTTCACATTTTCAATATTCCAGTGGAGCATCATTCCTCACTTACGTTACAGCAAAGGTACCAGGACAGAACCCTGGGACAATTTTTGTGTCTTTTTCCATTACTTACTGATGGCAAAATGGTATTTTAGCTGTTAAATGTAGGAACCTGTGTCTATACATTACACTGCCAGCTTGAAGAAATGCTGATAGGAACCAGATGTGACTAGCAGAAGGTTGGAATTCGGAAGTGAAATCCTGTTGCCACTCAAAAATTTAGCAATAGCTTTGCTCATGAGAAGATTTCCTCGTCTGTATTTATTACAATTTGTACACACCCGAGATTAACCCTGAAGTTCTCTGCTTATATAATTTTCCATAAAATGGAGAATATTCTGGTATTTTCTATTTCATTTTTAAAAAATCATAATTCAGCAATTGTTTTGCTTCCACTGCTTTTATAAGAGTTAGAAGAATTTGGTTTCCTTCCTATCACCAAGACCAAAGTAATTTTGGGACAGTGATGATTATCTTATTCAGGTGATGGAAGGAAGAGCAGAAAAAAAAAGTAAGGGAAGAAACAGAAGTTATTTGCGAAGTTATTTGTCATTGTAGACAACTGGTAGAGCAGGTTTTTAATAAAAATGGGCTGAGACAGAAGGGAGAAATCTATGGCATATCAGTGTATATGTAAATTAATGTATCTGTGCAAAGACCTGCGCAGCTGCCTGAGAACATTCCTCCGACAGAAGAGAACCAGGCGCCCAGGATGCATTTTACAAACAAAGCTCTGAAGAGCAGCGTTATGTTTACGTTCCTGACATCGCTACAGTATTTCTTTCTATTACCTAAACAAACCATTCAGGTCCTGGCATTACCTAAACAAACCCATCTTAGCTCCTATGTTCCTCTTCTTAAAAACCTCAGAACAGCCTCACAGGGGCAGCATCAAATTGCTAAAGCAGAGAAGAGCACTGAGCACAGAACAGTGTTTTTTTCCCCACAGATATTCTTGCAAAGCAATTGTTTGTCTGCTCTGGTGGCAGCTTCCAACAGCGAGAGCTGTGTCCCTCTTGAGGTGTGGAACCGAGAGACCTGATTATTAAAGAAGGCTTAAGAGTAGGTGTAAAATGCAGGAATATGAAGAAGGCAATGCAGATGAGACACTGATTTAAATTCAGCATTCCAGCAGAACTAAGGATTGAGAGAATGTTACAGGAATTTTGTTTCTGTGCTTCCTTAATCCTCAGAGTGAGCACTTTTCCTGTTAAGGTCAGCACCTAACATAAAAAATGATGTAATCAATTCATAAAAGGAATCAAAGACACTTCTTTTTACTAAATTGCAAACCGATGTTGAACATGTAAACATGAAGGAAGAAACTGCGTTGCAACCACCCTACCTCATATGCAGCAATGATCAACTGGAGAATATTTCCAGAATCCTTCTGTAGTCGTCCAACAGTAGCTCCAGGAATAAGCTTTGCATAATTCTGGAAATATAAAAAATTAATTTAAAGCACAACAAAGGTCTAGGTGACAAGTAGCTATGGTCTAAAAAAAACCCCAAACCCAAACAAAAAGTAAAAACCAACCCTAAAACAAAACCAAAAGAGCTCACAACAAAACCAAGCACATTGAAGCCAACTGAAACAAATGACAGTAGTTTTCAAGAATTCTTGCAGTCTCCATTGCACATGTCTAAATGAAAAAGTCAGATGGAGAAGATCTGGTTTCATTTAAAATTCTTTGAATATATATTGCTAAATCACCTCTATGTGCTTGGAAGCTTGATACTATAGTATTCTTCAAGCTCTAATTTTAAAAATTTAGAAGGAAGATACATTTTATCAACGTTTGTGTTCTTCTCTAATAAAAATATCCAGAAACAGATTCAGCTGCTCTACTGTTGCTGCACTGCTCAAGAGTCTTGGACTCTACATTCAGCACCTGCAGTCACTTTTTTATCTTTGCACATGTATCTCAGTGCTCTGTGGTTATGATGGATTGTATGTTGAATTTCTCTTACTAATATAGTGCCAATTTAGCAATTTATTTCTTTTTGCATTAAATTGCATTGTGACATTAACATGACACCTGACAGCTAGATTTTAAATACAGTGATCTAAAATTTGTCTTGCCTGATTGTTAACTACATGAAGTTCCCTTGCTTTTACCCATGCCTTTGGACAACAATGTCTTCATCATTTAAAAAAAAACATTGTAGCTCCAGTTTTCCTTTACACATTATCATATCTATGCTGTTATTTAAATAAAAGGAAAATATCCAGAGGTCTATTAATAAACATGGGTAATTGGATACCCTTATATCCTTATTATACTTCATGTCTCCCAAAGCCCTGTGATTACTTTATGTATTATGTATGGAATAGTCATCATTCATTGGATTTCCCGTGCTATTGTAAATCAGTGGGATTAACTGCATTTTATGTTACAGCTGGCGACTTGGCATTCCTGACTCCTCCTGTGATTAGTGCCCTCTCAAGGATTCCAGGAATATTGAAACTCTGCGTTTCGTCCGTGCGGACCTTTTGTGAGAAAAGATGATAAACCTGGAATTTAAAATATAGTCCCCTTTAAGCTGTGGTATGCCAAACAAACAGCAGGGATATGCTGCTCTGAACACTTCAGTTGATCTCTCCTCTTTGGACAAAAATTTCCTGCATGGTGATACAAGAATGGCGTTTCAAACACAGGCTGAGTGCGTATCTCCAGTCCACTGGTTAAACCTCACCTCTTAGCAAATATTTCTGCTCAAGCACTGCCAAGGTGAGGCAGATGGATGCTTTTGGGGTGCTACTATTGCAAAGCATCCAAAGGATATCACGGAATTTAGTCCTTTGGCAAATATTCATTAAAAGGTGAACTGCCATTTTATAGGGATGCTCTGATTCATGTAAAGCAAATTTGACAATTATAGATTTGAGCTCAGTGGGGTTATGTCTATATTTTAGCAGTGTAAAAATTTTCATCATGAATAGTGTGCCACACCAAATATATAAATATAATTTGAAATTCTGTATGAGTATGGAGACTAGAGTATTTTTAGTTCAATTTTCAGCAATGCAGCCTGAAACGCTAATTTTCATGCTATTTCTCCTGTGATATAAAAAGAAATAATTCATCCAAAAAAGAGTAATTTTTGTTTCAAAAGAAATGCTGCTTAGTCAGGACTAAAGACGGAGTCTTTGCCTTATCTGAGTTTGAATACATTTTTAAAGAATTCTGCTTGAAAACAAATAATATCAGCAATAGTAGCAACTACTTCATGAAAGCCTAAAGACTGGTGTTTTCTTTTACACCAAAGTACCCTTTGTCAAACTATAATTATTATTGCCATATTCACAGATGTTTTTTGAGTGAATGGCTTTTATAGAATGAAAACATCCCCTGCTGCTTTGGCAAGGCTCAGCTGAGACTAATGATGCTGAAAGTTAGACACACGCGAATATACTATAAAAGACCTTTTTTTAAAAAAAAAACCCCATTTCTTTTAAAAAATAATCTCAAATAATCAGGGCTCAGTGAAAAGAATTTTGTCTCCTCTCTTGCATTTACTTTTTAGTGGCTGTATAAATGTTTCCACGTGATTGCTTCTGAAGTTTTTGTGTTCAGGGAGAGCATCAGATCTAAATGATCTCTTGAGGTCACTGTGCAGTAGCTTTTTAGGTGCATGGAAGGTTCAGAAGCAACACCAGCTCTGTTACAAGCATAGCTGTTCTGTGCTTGTGCCACCCCTAATATTTCTGTGTTAGATAATAATACACATGTAAGTGGATAAACTGAAAATTCAGTTGAAGAGGATCAAGAATATTACATATCTGAATTATTTTGGGCTAAATTGTTGGGGATTATACTGAGCTAGAAATACAAAATGTATATTTGACAGTCTGAACACTGCACTTAAGACTAATGGAATCTATCAAGTCTATTTAAAGAGGTGCTTTCTGAGTTCTCACAGTAATTTTAATGTAAGTTTGTCCCTGAGAACTGAATTATAAATAGCAATAGTCAGTATTGGTATCTGATATAATTAGAAGCTGAGTTCAAGTAGATTCGAGATGAGATATTTGGGGAGAGTCTTTCCACCTCAAAGGATAAATGGAAGGGTTTTCTGAGGGAGATTGCAGAATCTCCCTCACTGCAGCTTTACAAGAGAAGTGAAACACCAAAACTTTTAAGGGTTTAAGGTCCTCTGCCACCACTTCCAGGCTACCTGAGCGGGGCCTTGCCACAAGAATAATTCTCATTGTCTTGCTTTGTGTCTTTTTACATTCTTAAGCATAGATACTGGTTATTTACATTTATATTACAAATTTGCATCACAGAGATGAAAACATGGCACTATTTCCCTGTTTGCACATCCTATACAGACCCTTGAAAGTGTATTGATGTCTGGAAACACTGCACTGTGACACTTGTATATGACTTTTGCACTTTCTTTGACTGATTTGTTACATCACCTACAGGACAAAAAGCAGACTGTAACAACTACAGCTTCCCAAATAAATGAAAGAAAACAGTATTAAAGGACAAAATCAGAAGATAGATTATATTCAGTGGGATTACTGTACACCCTATAAGATAGAAGATTGTTGTACTTTCTTTTTTCTAACAAAGAAAGTAACATTAGCAAACCATTCCCTAGCTGGGTTAACCATGATTTGTATATTTTGTTAGCTATAAGCCTTTGTTTAGTGTTCCCTGCGAACAAAGGGTGCCTCTTGGAAACTTTGATACTGACATAAGACACAGGGATACTGAAATAGAAACACCTTAACAGGAATGCTGGTGGCCAACTCTAAGGGTGACCACAAGCAATTTCTAAGGTAAAATACAGAGCCATCAGCAAGAGAAGTGTTTCTTTGGACAAAAAAAGGCTCTGTAAATCAAAGAGGGATTTCCAAACTACCTTCCTAGAACAACCATCATTCATGAAGCACCTATGAAAAAAAGCACCTCTAAGGAAAAATATTTCACCTGTCATTAATTTGATCTCTATTAAGAAATTGTCGAAGCCACTGCATTTGTAAGTGATCGACTTCTACTGTTATCGATCTAAATTTTCATGGTCCAGCTCAGTATTCAATACAGTCTTCAAAAAAGCCAGGCATTCAGTGCTTCAAGACTCAGTGTGTTCCTTCCCTTGTCAAGGCTGTAACCTGAGAATTGGTTTATGAAATTTGTGACTCTTGTCCCTTTTGTCAAACGGCTGGAGCATCATTCTTACTAAAAACAACTCCACTCCTGGAACCAGTTGCAGAAGTACTGGGGGGGGTCTTCCCTGGGTTACACAGAGGACAGAAATAGAAAACCATCCTACTGGTGACTACCTCAGGGACTCAGCTGCTCTCTCTTTTTCCCTACTCTTTCTTTCCCGTTTTCCATGTGGAAATCACAGCAGAGGAGCACCTCTCCTCATTACTGTACTTCTGGTTTTAATACAGAATGCTTTGCAAAGGCTTCTCCTTCAGAAAGCCAGTCTTATTGTATTAGCAGGACCATCCTTATCGGCTCCCTCTCAGCCAACCTGAATAAATTTGGAGGAACAATTTCTCTGCTTGTCCCTTTTCACACAGCAGGGTGTAGCCAGGCAGCCAAGCTTAGGCTGCCAAACCCCTTATTACCCACAAAGAACTCCTATCAAGAATTTCTTTTAGCATGTGAAAATTTTTTCCCAGGAGCAGGACTGGACAGAGGATGAAATAAGAATTGCCAATATCCAACTTATTTTATCTTAGAGGGCTTTTGCTCACATTCACTGTAAGAACAGGGAAACAGCTGTTGGCCGCTCTGCCTCAGCTCACAGCTGGAATATCCAATGGGTCAAAAGTAGCACAGGGCTGCTTGTAACTGTGGAGGCTGAAAACAGATGCCTGCACAGAGGACTGATGGAGCTGCAGGTAGGAATGAAATTCCAGTTATTAAAAATGCGTATTTTGCGTATCCATGTCCACTGCTCCTCTGCTTTCCCCTCTCTCCTGGCTCCCATTGCCCATGACAACTTCACACAGCAGGAAATTACTTCACTGAATAGGATCCTGTAAGTCCTAATGTCCAAAATGGCTGCAATGAAGTGTTTTCCTTCATGAGGAACAATACATGAGGAAAGAGGACTTTGTCCATCATCTATTTTACTTTTCATCTTGGCACTGGTGTCCTATCAGTCTCATTGGAAAGAGTCACAGAAATAAAGGAAAATGAAAAAAAACCCCAAAAAACCCAGATCTCAGAGCTGAGCATGAAGATAACTGCATGTTTCATGTATATTCTTGTTTTATAAAAGTAAGAAAAGGTTCAACTCTCCTCTAGCCTTATAAAATACAAAAGGCTAATCACAATAATTACACTGAATAGTTTAGCAATGCATAGTTTGTCAATCCTTGACTTAGAGGATTAGTGTGATTCAACTTGAAATCCAATTTAAAAGTTACCTTAGAACACCAAAATCAATACATGAAGAAGCACTTAAGCAGAAGAGCTTTCCTCTGATATACAATTTCCTAGTTATTTCTATCACATAAATACCTTGTAGAATTCAGTCCTTAGTACTAGAATTACTCTATCAGCCGTGCAAAAAGGTGAACTTTAAAACAAATGCTGGAAAATGAACATTTTCGTTTACTCACCTCATATATGTGAACTTGCTCATTTGTTACAGCAAAAATTAATAGAACATTGTTTTGCATGAGTTTGTCAGTTAATTGTCCAATTGTGGGATACTCCTGCAAACAAACAAAAGAGAGGCACATCAATCTGTTCCTCACGTGCTTCCAGTTACTGTCTCCCACGAAATACCCGTTCAAGTGATCATAATGAACACCTTGTTCTCTGTGTAGTATAAACTCTAATTAGGAATACATGTATACAAAATAAAGGATAGCATATAGAATTTCCTTGCGTTGTTTTTAAGGAAACCCCTCTGTGAAAAGTACAGAGCCAGATTCCATAGTGGGAGCTTGGCTCAGTAGCATCTGTGCTATATATATATATATATTTAATCCAAAGAACAACACTGCACCAGAGCAACTAGGTATTGTCCTTCAATGAACACCATAGTGTATATATTCGGTGTTTATGAACACTGAATCTTAAGCTGGTAAGTTCTCCTACAGGAACAGTATCCCGCAAATTCCTGAACTAGTCCTGAATTCACACCCTTTCAGAGAACATAATTAATGCAAATCTTGCCTTTCCTGCAGAAGGAAATGCTATTTAGTCCGATTCCATGGGTTTTCCTATTGCAGAAATTAGATTTGTTCTTTTTTCTGAGTTAAAATCTATCCTAATTCCATACAAACACACTGTTCTCTCTTGACTGAAATGAGCAGTTACAAATAAAATGGATTATGTGAAATATCTGGATTCCCCAGATTTTACACATTTCAGTGCTATAAGTATAATTCACTAATTTTCTAAGTTGTTTGTGTTAGTCTTTAAATTTCCAGGATGTGAGAGTGTACAAAATTCATAGTTGATTACCAGAACAGTTGACATGGAATATTCATTATTGTGGTCCAAATGACAGTTTCCATCATTAGGAATAACAATCCCTGCCAGTTTACTGTCCATCCCAAAATGGGAATCAGCGTCACTCACAAACACCAGCAAATGTAGAGAATCATTCCTCCATCCAATTTTTTCCTGTCGTTTAAAACACATCAGTTTAGCAGGCTGTATTGCATCACAACATAGAAAAAAAGCAAAATATTTGGAGAATGGCATCTCAAAATAAATGAAGAGCATCATTCTCAAGGCATGATCAAAGACAACACAACAGCTCTTAAGAGATGATGTTCATTCCATTGTCTTTGGCTAACATTTTGTTTCCCCATCCCTGTGTTTAACAACATGGGTTGGCCATGTTCGTGTCAATCTGCTTACTACTCTAAACATAATTAATAAAAAATATTTAAAGAGAAAGACAGACCCAGTAATTACACAGATATTTGGGCTTATTTGTCCCTGGCAATTCAAAAGGAAATTTAGACTAAAATATTGCAATATGCATGTTTTACTTGTACAGCCAAAAGTATTTTCACACAAATTTAATGAGGCTCTTGGTTTGTGTTAAAATTTCTTGAAAAATAATCTGTGACTTTGAAATACCAACATGTAACACTAGCAGAGGTAATACATGGAATAATACTATACTTAGGAGTTTCAATTACCTTGCAAACAGCTGCCTGCATAATTGCATCGAATCCTCCCTCTGGAGTGTCTATATTAGCAGAAATTCGCTGTCCTTTCACAATTTCATTGAATTTTTCAGCATCATTTGTTAGGGGCAAAACATGTTTATATCCAAAGGTGGGCAAGCACTCGTATGGTACACTTCTGCAAGAAAAGTGAGACAGCTTATGGATAATACAGAGTGTAGAATCACTACAATGGCCACTTCAGAGGCCTGCCTGGATTAGTTTTGGTCTTACATCTCTCATCTGTGCCCGAGAAGATTTAGTGAAAAACATGAGATAATTAAAAAGCATCCAGTGACTTGGGCAATGTAAAGAATCTGCATAAAGGCTGGGAAACACCTCCTAGAGCAGAGTAATTCAGCCAGTTACCGACTTGCAGCCCTCGACATGCCCCCTGCTGTGCCTTGATTTCATGTTTGGAAGCATATTGGGGTCTGCAGTTCCTTAATGGCGTTCAGAGAGAGCCACCAAGGTGCTGCAGCCCCGCTCCATCTCGCAGAGCACGGGCTCTCCCCTACACAGGTTAGCTGAGGGCTGGGGAAGCCTGGGGCTGGGGAGAATGCTAGACCTTCAGGGGGGAAAAAAAGCAGGAAAACAGCATTGATGGCTAAATGAAACTGGTCTTCTGTGATGGGTTTGAGTTCGCAACTCCTTAGTGTAGTGTCATAAAATTCTTTTTTCTATATATACATATGTATGTATATACACCCACGCACATAACTGTGCTGCATACCTTTTTGTTAACATATTAAGCACATTTGTAACTAGGAACAAAAGCTAAAAAGCAGAGTCACTCCCAAATTCCTCTATCCAAATAATGTAAGATGCAACACAACAATGAACAGAGGGTGAAACTAGAAGAGCTAAATCTTGTTTCACAAACGGACTCATTTACAGCTGGAAGAGGGCAGAGTTTCCAGTGAAGCTGCTGAAATTAATTTTAGCCTAAAGATTAATATTATGACTTGGCGTTGGCATGCAAACAGATGTTGGGACTTTCCCTGCCTACCTGCAAGGGTTGTTTATTTCTGCAGCTGTAGTTTTGATAAATGGCGAAACTGGTTTTTCAACAAAAGATCCAAACCCCAGTCTGAAGTTGCTTGTCAGTTTTGACATCTCTTTGGAAAGAGTCGAACCCAGTTCTTTGATTGTATTCAGATCATCATCCATAGAAGCTGAAAGATCCATGAGGTAGTAGAGATCAATTGGATAATCTTCAGTCTGGCGAACCTTGATCTGTATTGTTTCTTCATGTCCTATTAAGGTCAGGGGAAAGTGGGATACAGATCAGCACTTCTGTGCAGAAAGCACCAGCAATGCCAATTTCTTCAACTTCTGTATGGTGACAATTATCTGGTATTTTAAATCACCAGTAGCATTAACTAAAAAACTTCAAAAATTGTCTGTCAACAAAAAAATCACAAATAAAGGTCTGAAAAATTAAAAGTAGTTCTAATGTTTGGGGTTTTTTTCTAAACAGTTCTTCAGTAATGCCATAAGCACAGAATTAAAACTGATTGCTATAAATTGAAAAAATATGAGAACATCCCTTCAGCAGTATTCAGCTTTAGAAAATTTATATGTGGAACTAATTAAAACTAGAGGTAGCACTTTGGGGTCCTACCATACCCTTTAAAAATTTAAAGAAAGTCAAAGTGTACACAGAGATTTTATTCTCAGTTCCAACACTATGACCTGACCTAACTGGATGTCTCTTAACTTTTTTTATTCCAAATTTTCTCCAGGAAAAATTCACATCTGAAGGACCCCAAGGTAGGTCTGGAATGCTACCATAAATGTCACTGGTACCTTGTAAATCCTCAAAGCAAGATTTTATGCTGCCTCTGAGATACTCTGTTTGCCAGACCAGCAGGGGAGAGGCACAGGAGCTCGACTGGGGAGGAGCCAGGGGCTTTCATTCTCTCCCTGCCACCTCACTGGCAAGAGAAAAGAGGAACTAAAAATATATATCCTTATTTTTATGATGTACCCAGCACTTCTGAAAGTATTCTGAACTCAGTTGAACCTAGTTTTCATGCAATGAGTCAACAGATAATTTTGGACTCAACACAGGTTTTCATCTTTATTCTGTCAGGATATTTTTTAGACTGTTTGATCCAAGAAGCTTCAGTTTATCACACTGAAACAAAATATGCCACACCTATGAACTGTGACTTACCTGGTCGCAGCCTCAGAGTTAATTTCTGGGGAGAAATCTGTGTGACATCAGAATTGTTCTTCTGGGATGATGCAGTTAGGGGATCATTTCTGTGAATTTCTACTTCTGAAATGGGAAACTCAATCAAATTCAGCTGGCATCCTTTGGACAAAAGATTTTCCAGGGTATCACACCTCCCGTGAATTCCAGATGAGTCTGTGTAATTCTAATGCAAACAGGAGAAGGAAGGGATGAGTTAAATATTTTTACTGACTGGCCACCAGCACCTGCTGGACAAAAGGTCAGTCCAATGCAGGGAACGGAAACAAAGGTGCAAGTCTGTGCAAACTAGTGCAGAACCAGATCTAGGTGGCACAGAAACCCAAACTTGCCCTTCATGGGTCATGTCACACAGGTGTATAATTAATGTAACTTACACTGACTTGTTATCCTGGGAGAAACTGCGCTATTGTTGGGGAATGGGAATTGTGCCACTCACTGCATTTGGCTTCTCACAGTACTGGGAATGATAACACAAAGCCCCTCTGAGCCACTGGGTTTTCTGTCACAGGATTATGCCACAAGTTCATCAGTCTTTCCTAGACAGTTTTCAGCTGCTGATGGAAACATGTCATTTAATAATAGAAGAGGTCTTGCTGATAATAAACTCCTGAACATTTTGTGACAAACTGATTGTGGGCTACCCAGTGTTTACTGGTTCTTTTTTTCCTACCCACTCTTTCTCCTCAGCTCTCATTTAACCTGTTCACTGAAGCAGGCATCAAGTCCTTGTTCCTCTGCCTGGGGCCCAAGAATGACCACAGCCTGTCCCCACGGTTCCCCTGCACGAGCGGCGCTCTCGGCATCTCCACATCTAAATTTGGCCCAGCATCCTCCTTGACCTTCTCCCATCCAGAGGAAATCACAAGCCTATTGATATCAGTTGGATATCTCGCAGTTTATTTTTGCTACTCAGTTCAAAGCATTGATATGCATTCCTTTCCACAGCACTGCTACAGGGTAGGTACTAACCTCACAGTGGTGAAGTTAATGGTCACTTTTACAAAGAGGAAAAGTAACCATTCCGTGCCTCATTACCATTTCCCAGAGCCATGTCTAGAATTAAGATCCTCAAAATCAGTCAGCTGTCTCCTGGAAACTGCTCTGGCCTGCAAGACCTTTTGACCAAAGCCTGGGCAATGCCTGGCAGAACCAGCTCTGAAACACTGAATTCCTGGCAGGTGGTTGTGGGCCCACACCATGTGGCTGTTCTTTTCTCCCATGTTTGGGCAAGCAACCCATGGATCAGCCATTAAGCAACAAATACTCTCTGAATTCAGTCACCGAAAAACTTTCCATGCAAAACAAAACAAATTTACTTTAAACATGTTAAAACCAGAACTATGACCCTTCTTTCCCCCAAAACATCACCCTTCATGCCTGAAAATTGTCAGGGATCTAATATATTTTGGTGGAAACAATGTTGAGGCACCTGCTGGGAGCAGCGGTTTATTATTCTCCAGACTGAATCCGATGCCTTTGCTCAGACAAAACTCTCACCCACTGCTTCTCGAATGCAGTGCACATGAAATACTCGTACCATTATAAAGCTTTCACAGGGAGATCCGTACCACCTCCTTTAGTTACACACTTTGTAACTTTTCAAAATGTGTGAAGAAACAACCTCATATTTCAAATACAATTACAAAGTGTGCTCTTATCCTACAGAAAACAGTGGTTTCTTTGGAGGTGCTTTTGTTTGCTCTGACACTAAAGCTCCTATGTCTTTTGCAATCTTGATGTGCTTTTCTCTAGCAAAGAAATGAATGAGCTTATGAACAAAGAAGAAAAATCATGTTTACTGCACTGAATTTTTCAATAGTTCCACAGTTTTGCTTGCTTTGGTTTTAGGGTTTTTTAAATCAATAAATTATGTTGGGCTCTTTTTTTTTCCTGAAAATACATGGCAGTAGTCAAAATTTTGTGATCCAACTTCAATAAAATCCTGTTTTATAGTACAAATATAAAAACTACTGCAAACACACAAATGTGGGGTTTTTTGACCTCCATGGTAACATATTTTGCAAATGACAAAAGATGTTTTTTTAGATTTTTTCTTTTAAATATGCAGTTTTGTCTTTGTGAGCTATTTCATAAAGCAATATGTTAGTCCCATGCTAAGTGTCATTTTGCTATACACAAAACCAGTAAAAAATTTTAGCAGCAAAGGTGCAATCCAGAAACTAAAATGAAAAGGACTTATTTTATTTCTCTGTTATTTCTCTCAAGTTTTTAGTTGCCATAGCTGACTATCTTGTTAATGTTAATGAACTAAGAGCTAGAATATTTACTGTGAAGTGGGGAGATATTATTTAGCACCATTTATAGGAGGAAGTTCTAAAAGCAGAGGTGTAAAGTCACTTGCCCAACTTCAAAATCTGAAACAAAGGTATAGGAAAAAATTCCAGATATGGTTTTAAGTCCAGTGTTTCAGCCAAAACACATCTATAGCATATCAATTATAAAGCCGACATTATCATCATACTTAAAATCAACCACAGATTAATAATTTCTATATGGAAGTTTTCCATCTGCAAACTTGCACACTGTTTATACCTGCAAACCTTCTGTTTACACCGCCCGGCTTGGCACGTAATCCGTAAGATACAGCCTGGCCTCTGGCTTTGTGTCTGGTGCTTCATTATCAGTGCTGGGGGTGAGCCAGCCCTCAGGCTGATGATCTGAGACCCTCTAATAACACTTCTATTTCTGCCTTAGATTTGAAAGGTTGATGTTGTTGTGGTTTTTTCAAACAAACAAACAAGCAAGCAAACAAATGCCCAAATAACCACACTCTGAATAACAGACCATGTAGAGTAGATTAAATTCCACTTCAGATCCCCAGGAAGGTTTCACTAAGCGCTGCATGCATTACAAAACCATGGGCTGACCCAATTAAGTCAATACTTCATCACTCGGAGTGACTACAAAGACTTCAAGTCTTACTTTGAAATTTTTTTTATCACTCTACCTCTTGCAAACACCAAGCGCAGTGTGGTCCGGAAAGCAAACAATCTTCACAAGTCACTGTGCCTTCCTGAGAACAGGTCCCTGAATTTAAATCCAAGAAGATAAAAGACTATTAATAATATGCTTAATCATTCAATTTATGAAGAAACTTGTCATTTGGAGAATGTGGATGGTGAAAAATGCACACATTTAGCCATATTTAGGATTACTGATAAAATTCCTTCTTAACGGTAGTTCTATTGGTAAAAGATTAACTCTCTAATAAAGATTAAAACCTCGGAATTGCTGGCAATTAACATACCTCCTTTTGCATGCTTTATGGGTGGCATTCACTTAGAACATGTTAACTTGTTTCCTCCAGTGCACCTGAGAGAGTGTTACGTGTGTTTCTGGTATGGTGCAGGTAAGTCTTTTCCCGAAGTAACCAGGGATATGGAAAGAGCAGATTTATGCTCACTCTGTGTGCTTAAAATTGCTTCACTCAGCTCTGTAGATACTGGATATTATTTTTATCCATTGTGTAAGTACCAGACAAACACTCAGTCATAGGTATAGGATGAAAGTTTCTTAGCAGATCAAACTGTGATTAGTGTAAACGAAATTGCTCGAATGTCTGTCTCTGTCAAACCTGTTGTGCTACGTAACAACCACCAAATTGTAGATGAATTGGCAATGTAGCCCTACAGCAGTCTGTCAAAAAAAAGTCATTAAATAGAAATGAAAGATTAAATACAGAAGACAGAAAGCTGTTTCGTGTCAACTTCAAGCAAGAAACAATGCAAAATGGTTTTGAAATGGATCTCCCTGCCCCTGAGCCTTACCTTGCACATAGTTATTTCTTTGCAGAAATAGGAAACAGAGGCAAAGCAATTCAATCCCCATTCGTTTTCAGTGCTGGCTGCATGACAAAAAAATATTAGCTTGTTAATTATCGTCTGCGTGAAGGTAGAATGTCGTAAAAACCATACTTTCCTGGAGGGTAAGTTTTCAGGTGTCACGTACAGCGGATCGCGAGGAAACTTCAACCCCAGCGGGACGGACCATGAACAAAAGTGAAAACAAGGGCTACCTGGGCAGGTAAAGAGGACAAGCCGCGCACACAGCAACGTGAACATGGTTATCACTTCCTTGTTTTCCTGGACTCCTTATAAGGCATACGGGGAAAATTCATTCAGGTGAAGATTTCTGTCAGTCCCAGTCACTCTGGGTCCTAGAGCAGCCCAGCCAGGAGACTGTGTTTGCCCGCGTACAGCAACCCCTTAAAGGCTCCTTCAACTAACACCTTTAATTGTTCCCTGAGGGAGCGCGTTGAGAGATGGATCATTAAGATTGCCCAGTGAGCATACCTGGAGAGAAGCAAAAATCCCATTTTTTCAGATTTCCTGATGCGGAGGGAAACTCATAAAGGCAAGTGTGGAAAAAAACCCCAAAAAAATCCCCAAAAAAGCAAAACCAAAAAAGCAATCACTGATTAAAATTGAGGACTTGGGCTTCAGTATTTCAAGATACCAAGTACATTGACTTTATTAACATTCCAAACTGAAAGGAAAATGCTGCAGTTGTGGATTTTTTTTAATATATAGAAGGAGGAATACTTTCATTTCCAGTACAGCAGCTGACTTGAAAAAAGAATCGTGTCAGCCTTAACTCTATCTAATCAGTGGCTGAATATACTATAGCACAGGTTCAACTGTGTAACAAGTTATTGCTATCCCTTCTCCACCTCCCGACCTGAAATGAATGCAAAATATGTACTTCTTACCACCTTATTAAAAGGAAATAAAATTCCCTATTTCTAGATTTCATCTCTTCCCATCTTTTATGGCCTGCTATTGTCTGTTTTGAAAATCATTTGTTCAAGACAAGTCCTGTCTTTTCATAAGGATTTGCAATAGTGAAAGTAGGGATGGGTCTGTGTTAGTTAAACTCAACATGCCTGAAACATTCCTGGGCATTGAGGCCAACTGGCACAGAAAGACCTGAGTTTATGATTGCAAAGTGCTCATTGTGACCATTCGAGCAACCAAATTGTGCCCAGAAATTGTTTGCAGTGAGTGTTAATTGGAAGAGGTCAAATCCATGCCAGGGAGCATTTTAACAGTCTAATAGCATAGACAATCTCATTCTAGTGCTTGGAAATGTTCCCAGGCACATCCAATTTTACTAGTATTTACACAGACTATGGGTAGGTTCAATAGCTACTCAAACTGGATTACATCAGCACTACCTTTGCTCTGCCCTTGCGTTCCCACCCCTTCTCTCTTACTAGTCAGCGCTCGTGTCCAAACACGCCGCCTTTCCAACTGATCCAACTAAAATCCAATCACCTTCTGGGGGAAGATGGAGGGCTGTTTTTCATCTGGATGGGTCCTTTGAACCCTCTGGCTGCCCAGTCCAGAGTGCAAGGCACAGCTGGCAGGAAAGGTGAGAATATGTTAGGCCAAATTTAGCCCAGTTTAGGCTGTTGTGGAACCGTATCTTAACATTTCTATTTGCAGCAACATTCCTAAGTCTCCTTCAGCTGCTCTCTATGCCTCAGAGCGCCCTTTGTAAGGCACTTGTTCAGCTACAGCAGTTTCCTGTGGCATGAAAAAAGCATTGATTAGATTATGTTCCCTCAGTTTGTGAAGACAAAACTCTGTGAGAACACTGCCTATGTAACTACACAAGGTCAAAAAGAAGTGGAATCAAGCAAAATTGTTTGCTCTCGCTAAGAAAAACATCTTCCTGTAAGATGCCATTCAAACATCGTATTTCCCTGGGTTTGGCTGACATTCATGTATGTGTCCTTTAATATTGTTACTATGTCTACAGCCTTGCAGAGCTCCAAAACCCAGTGCTTTCCCTTTCGGTGTAGAAGGTCACCTTGTCGCTCTTACAGGCCCCTGGTAACATGACAACACTTCAAAGCAGGTGCTCACAGGGCTCGGTGGCAGTCCTTCAGCCACCACAACATACCAGCCACCAGCAGTGTCTCAAATTAAGGACCAGCCAGCTGAACAGCTGGCAATTAGCAAATACTTAGATTCAAGATATCAAACTTTGAAGGGTAGAGAGAATTAATAATACAGCCTACACAAAACTTACAAATTCTATTTGATATTATCAGTTCCCCATTTGCTTGTGAGGTAATATTTTATATAGGTCTTGGCAAGAATAGCATAGCTGGAGGCTAAGTGCCTGCCTCGGAGTGGGGTGGCTGCCAAAGACTATCTGAATAAGTCTTTCCTGAAAAAAAAAGCTAAGTTTCTGTAAATTATTAGGAATAGACCTCTCTGGATTGTCTGGAGAGAGCAGAGAAGGAAAAGAAAGTAGCAGAATAAATAACAACAAAAAACACACAGGGGAAAAAAAAGACAGCAGGGACCTAAGAGAGGTCCTGAAAGAGACACAGCATGCACCAAGAGTAAACCCTGGGCAAGGTAAGAATACCTAGACAGGAAGCTGACAGATGATTCTTGTTATGAAACATCACCTGTGATAATTAAAGGTAAGTTGACCAGGAAGTTCCTCTACGAGATCAATGCTTTATTGGCTTTAATTACCACTAAAAGAGTAGACTCTCAGTCTGGAGTAGCCATGCTGATGTGGGAAGGATGTGTAAAATCCTTTGGGATCATGGCATTGCTTGATGTGACAGCAGGGTTCCCCTTCTTGATAAGGTTTTTAATACACTCTTGCTTCACCCACCCAAATTAAAGGCATTGATTCCATGAGATACTACAAAAAAGTAGTTTATAGTACAGAGAGAACATAATTATTATTGTTTCCCATCAGCCACAATATCTTCCTTTTGGAGCAAATTCTGGGCTCTATTAAATCAGAGTCACAACTTTTTAATGACACATCAGAACAGAAAACAGCTGTTTATCGTTCAGTGTAGAACAATGCAAGTCTTCCCCCCATTCCTGGCATGAATATAGCCGTGATCTCTCAGCTTCATACACAACCCAGTTTTTAATTCCCAGTGATCTTGTCATACACACTCACACCCTGAAAGCCTGGAATAATATGGAACAATTTAAAATCTGAACGTCCCCTAGCTGAGATGATTCTCAGAATATTTACAAAGGTGCTGGGAGGCACCTCTTGCACTTGAGAAAACATTTCTCCCTGTTTGTGAGATGGAGTCTCCCTTCTCTCCGCCTTATTTACCTCCTCAATGCATCTGGAAGAGGCAAAGGGCTGCATTCCTTAGGTCGGAGGCAGATTGCTTTGTACTTGAAACATCTGGTGACTTTATTCTCTCTCTAGTTGTTTTTCCAATCAAATCTTGAAAGCTCCTGACAATCTCTAGTGGGGAATCAAAGTAGACTTTTAAATTTCAGTCAAACTTCTTAACCTGAAAGGTACTAAGTGAAAATTATACAAAAGTCTACAGGTTAAAACACTTCTCTCCCAAAGATAGACCTATGTTCCATCGCTGTATAGTCAAATGCTTCCATACTCTTGGGCCAGCAGAAATGGAAAGCATTTACTTTGGAACTACATCCGCCAGCAGCCTGATAGACCCAGCTCCAAAGAACAGCACTGGCAGATGTCTCAGAGGATGCCTGTCAGTTAGCTAAGCAATGAAGGCTGGAAAAAGGTTCCAAGCTTGAAACTTCGATTCATCTCTACAGAGCTAGAGATGATTTGAGTCTCCACACAGCGGTGTGAGAGTTCTGCAAACAGGCCAGACCAGCACAGACAGAAACCACACGTAAGTTCTGCAATGACACTGGAAGGACTGTCCTGTCTCTGCCTCTGCTGCAGTACAGATCTGGCAGTGCTTTAGGGAGAGCTGGCAAAAACATTTCAAGAGGAAGCAACAATTCCTAACAAACAGTTGTATTTAATGGGAAAATTCACAGTGAAGGTGAATATAACAAATCATTTTTTTTTTTTTCTTTTTTTTTTTTTAGTTGATATATCTGCTCTCTCTTTCTTTATTAATCATCGTGGTGGGGGAGATGGGTATTTCTCCTACAGAAAATGACATCCATCCAAAGAAACTGGTGTAAGCCTTTGGGTCCTGTATGAGTGGCCTGGAGCCTGCTGTAAGCAAAGATCTGAACATACAGTGATGGAGCTGCTTCATTTCAGCTCCTGTGTGTTTTGGGTGTACTAATACATATCCCATGAGGGGCCTAGGACCAAAACACTGCCACAGATCCCACTGAGACATGGTCTCTCCTACTCTCCTCTCCAGGTGCTGTTTGCAAGCGTGGCTACACACAATGGAGAGCAGTTTTGGAAGCAGAGGAGGGGTGTCTGTAGCCTGTTCTGGCGGGTTGCAGGAGATGGAGAATCACATAGAGGAAAGGAATTTTCCCCTCCAGCTCTGAGCAAAACAAGGTGTTGGGAATTGGTGACTCAGGGTGTGATTCATGCTTTGGTCTCCTCTTGTTTCCGGAGCAGCGTGCTGCTGTTAGATGAGGGCAGGGAGTGAAGTCAACAACCTGCCTCTGAACAAACAGAGGGGAAGAGAAGGAAGGAGGAGAAATTGCTCATCAACTCTGCAGTGAGCAGCAGGCAGGAAACTCAGGGTGTTTGCAACTTGTATTCACCTTGCCCACAGCTCTGACCTGGCTGGTTCCAGCCAAGGGTGTGAGCAAATCTTTGTTCTCAGTTTTCTTGGCATGGGTGAGCAACACGAAAGATTTGTTTTTGGATTTGACTACATTGTCACACTCAAAGACAAATAATCAAACCTCTGAACTGCAGAAGGGCTCAGGGGAACTGGTAGGAAAATCAGCTGGCACTGGAGTGGGAATGCCAACCAGCCCACGACACTCACATCGTGCCAGGGACTTCCACACAGCCCATCAAATCTCACCTCAGTTTCTGTTTGCTTTTCTTGGTTACGTGGCGCCCCTTGCTTTCCCTACACTATAAAAATGTGGGGCAGAGGCAGCAGAGCAAGCACTTCTCCTCATTCTCCTCAGTGCTTGTGCCTGACCGTGCTTGGGGTGGGAACTACACTGAGTGCTGGCTCCACAGCTCCACAGACCCCTGCACTTTAGCTGAAGCGCTTCTCATAACTTACTTTGTTCGGGTTAATGTTAAATTCAAACCAGACCTGCACTCTCCCTCACAGAAGGGCCAGAGTGATGGCCTTGAGTGTTACAGCAGCAGCAAGGGAAAGGCAACCCTTTATCACAGTCCTGCATCGGGCTGGGCTTGCTTTTGGAAAAGACTGTAAGGTTGGGTAAACACAATGTCTTCAGGCCTGACCACCCATATGTAAATTCTAAACTATGGAGCTGGAATTAAATCACTTGTAAAAAGCGATTCTGCTCTGGTTTTATGCACAGAAAATAATTTTATAGCTGATCCTGCTGCACTTAGACCTGCAGAGGTACATTGCTTTGCTAAAACACAGGGTTTGAATAAGGTTATTCTACAATTATCAAAACAGATAAGAATGCTTAGCTTAGCACCCAAGCAGCTACTAAATAGTGAGGAAAATGGGCTCGGGTACTGCCTGAAAGCAGCTCCATTTCTGAAGCTGCCCGGGAGCTATTCTGGACTCGGCCAGTTTGATTTCCATTTACAGACACCCGGTGCTCAGGCCACTCATTCCTGGCAGCGGCTGCCACCTCTTTTTGAGAAAAGAGCAGAATTTGTGGTTTCAGGAGCCTTTTGTGCTGAGTGCTGCCATCTTATGGCTACTCTGCTCCTCTGGAGTAGAAAAATGAGTCCTCTCAAACTCATGCGGGAAAAAGGTGATACTAGGACTCCTATTACCTTTTAGCAATATTTTGCTTTGTGACTTATATAAAAACCTTTGGAGATATTCACATCTTTGTAAAACAATTTATTCACTTATGTTATATTAGAATTGTAATTTTGTTTGCATCCTTTTGTTTCCATCTCTCACATTAAACAGAACATTACTTGCATTGTCTTTGTTATAAGCTCAGTTCCAAGCTTCTGAAATGCCAGAAATCATTTGCAATATCTTTTTAAGGGTAAATTATTACTGTATTTTATAAATCTTGCCTTATTCTTATGCGTTTCTTCTGAAAGCAGGAAGGAAATTTAAACCAACAGTGTCTGCTCACATGGAAACAGGAATATTGGAAAAACAATATTGTACAGAATGATTAGTGCTTCTACGATTCAAAGTACTGGTCAGAACTGTCGATATTATATATCTATAATAAACCCATGCAAAACTAGGAATATGTAAATAGAGCCACCTCTAAATAAAAATAAAATCAAACTAAATCAATTCCAGGTGTTTTGCTGAGCAATACCAAAAGGATAAGGCAGAGCAGATTTTCTCTAACAATGTTTTCCAAGAGTTCAGAATGATTAACCATGTAAATATTGTCAATAATATTAGATCCACTGATACCTTATGCTTTGTGCTTTAGTTGTGCTTTAGTTTGACACTTAGCACAGAGATCTATCAAAAATTTAAACCAATCTTTAAAAAAAGTTAGTTGTTAACGTTTCGTAGCATGTCAATATGACACAGGCCATAGAGTCATGCTTTATATCTGGACCAAAAAATTAACAGAAATTTAAAAAAATACCATTCCCACGGTAATAAAAAGCAGAGGGCACAACACTGCAAAGGATCTTGTAGATACTGAAGATGTGGCCTTTCACCTTACACGGCTCTCTCAATCAACTTATGGAAATCCATCTTGTCAGACTGCTTCACTCTCCGGCAGAGAGGCAAAGAGAAAGTGGCTCTACTCACCGTCATGCAAGAGCTACGTGAATTCCTATTATCCAAGTTGCAAGCAAATAACTTCCATTTTACTGTGATACCCACACCTACAGTGGTTTGTCCCTGTCACTCTCACTAGAAGGCTGTTTCAGAGACTTCACTCTTCTCATGGCTGGAAACTGCCTCAGCTCCAGGCTGGATGGACTGACTTTCAATATATATCCATTTATTTTAATGACAACATTGTCTGGCAACTTAAATAGCTTCTTTCCTCCCTAGTATTTGCCCTGCCCTTCTTTCCCCTCCCCTTGATGTATTTATAGAGAGCAATTGTATATCCCTCATTCTTTGTTTTGTCCAGTACTAATTTTCTGCATTTCTTTCAATGCCCTTTCCTAATTATGGCTGACAGACTGGCCTCAGTACCCAGAGGAGCTTTGACCAGAGGAGCCTCCTGCAATGGTGTTTGTACTCAGGTATCCCTTCTTTAAGCCTCCTACATGATGTCTAAGGAGGATCATTTTTGCCTTTCCCATGGCTCCACCCCAGTTCTCGCAGGATCCTTCTACGACTGACCAAGGCATTATGGTCTTCCCCTTACCCAACCAACTTGCCACAGTTTACAACAGAAATCATTTCTACCTCAGTCTGGGTGTGATCCAGCACTTGCACTGATAAGTTCTACCCCACACCTCCAGCTCTCTGTTCCTTCATAATGGAACCGATGTTTTTCTCATCTGACTACACCTCTTTTAGCAACAATGGAAGTGCTAACACTTTGAAGGACTAGATGAAACAGTGATGCTTGGAAACCTCTACTCAACCTTAAGGTAGCCCAGTAATTCCCTTTCTAGAGCAGATGGCACCATACAAACATTTCCCCAGCCCTAATATATTGTATTAAACATTTATTGTTTATTTTCTCTATTTTAGCTTCACTCTTTTGTTCATTATTTCTTGCAAAATGTATACAAAATTTCCAGATTACTAAGGTTCATTAATGAAGCTGTAGGTGTGAGCTCACTTTTTCCTCTGCTCTTTCTCTCTCCTTTCTTTTGGGAAATCGTTAAAGGAAAACTTGATCCTGTACCTGAAATTTAGTTTTTCTTCTTTGAGCAATTTAGGATGGATAACAAACACCACATCACTATGGGCCCACTACACCTTGTTTACAAATTCTCAAGTTTGTAAATGTTAGCTTTTTTTTCTGCAGATTCTTCCATTTTTCTCCATGATCTGTACCATCATTTTTACAGAAAAGAAGAAAGAGGATTTGTTTGGTTTGGCCAGTATCTACACAGTCTTTAATCTCTACCAGAGAGAGTACTTGCCACGTACCAGATTCCCTTTTATTTGTGTGGTAGAAGAAACTTTCAGTCTTTCAAATATTGTTACAGATGGTATGTCTGCAAACTTGACAGATCTGACTGCACCCTCTGCTTCCAGGTTCCCAAAATACCATTTTCACTGATGATCTGGTATGGTGGGGACTTTCGCTCTCTTTGCTAACTTCTAATATTTTTATTTCTTTTTTAAGGATTTGTAAGGTGCTAGCACTCTTCATTCTCTCCTTACAGTACAAATTACAGATTTTGCACTCTTCATTCTCTCCTTATGGTACAAATTACAGATTTTTAAGTTACTATTTAAATTAAAGAAATTCTAATAGGTTTGGAGCCTTCATCCAATTAACATCATTAACTAATTTCTTTAGGTACAATACTTCACAATGACAAATTTTGAGAAACTAGAAGGCCTATTCTTGTTCATTCTTTCATTTATTTTCAATTTTATCAAGTTGGGATAACTTTGGCGAGGTTATTTTCTACAACCAGCTGCTCTATGTCATCACTACCTAACAGAGATCCCCTAGAATAGCATCATGGTAGTCCAGTGACTGCTTGCTGATGAAATCTGCCAGCTATTACACCCTGGAATAACTGGCTTTACTGTTATCAGCAACATTTGCTTTATACTCTATTTCTGACGAGTTAAAATCTCCCACAACGAGGCAATGCTTGGGAGCTTCTCTTTCATGCTCACAGTCATCTGAGTGAGACCTATCTGCCACACGTTGTTCCTCAGGGGCCCTTCAGAAGACCTTTAGTTTGATGGATTCCATTCTGCCCGTGCCACCTCTCTCTGCCTCTGTGGGCAACTTCACTGCTACTGAGTGATGTCTCTGTGCCGCCGGTTTTATTTCTAGCTTTCTCAAAAGACTACACATTAGTTTAAGTTCATTTCAGTCATAGAACACCCATCCACCATCTTTCACTATTCTTGGAAGAGTTGGGGTCATCTTGGACGCTGCAGCTCTGGCCTGTGTTCCCAGTTTTTGCACACAAGCATCTCAGCTCATTTTCTGTGACAGTGTGCCTTTTTTTTTTTTGAAGTGTCACATCCCTTTTATCCCTAACACCCAGGCCACACACACCACATTCCCACCCATGTCAGTGCTGATTTTGCCTGTCCATTTTTCTCCCATCTGATATTTCTTTCTCCCTAACTGCTTTTCAGAACCAGGCAACAAAATACTTACAAGTGTTCCCCAACATCCTCTCCTATTTCTTAGAATTCTTTTACGGATTATGCTTATGTATAAATATATATGTATACGTTGTTATCATCTATTATTTTTTGGTAGCATGCTACATGACCTAACCCTTATACTAGATTGATACCAGTTATAGCAATCTTGGTTCCAGAAAATCAATGCCAAGTTTGCTCCAACAGAGTTCATCTAGTTTGTGTGAAAAATCCTCCTTCTACTCAGAAGCTAAATTCCTTACAACACTCCTCATAACACTAATTCTTAAGACATCTGCTGCTCTTTATTGTCTTGCATGCTTTAACACACCCTCTTCAGGAATGAAACCACGCAGTGGGAGCTTTTCCTTCAGGACAAACCTACTCACACAGATTTCCTCTGGGTTTTGTTGTTTCCAGTGCTCATTCCTTTAGTCTTTCATCCTACAATGTGAGCTGGTACAGTTTTATTTCATCCCAGAAATGATTGCACTGCTAGCAGCACTAAAATGGCTTCCGTTTTATAAATGGAATAAATAATAAACTGCATGCATTTGCCTGGAATACAATCATTTTAGCTTAAAACTATGCTCTAATAGTACTGCTGAACTTAAATTTATGAGGCAGTTTTAAAATAGTTTCTGTTAAAATAAGTGTATTTTTGCATGAAAGAGCTAAAGTGAAAGCTTGAATATATTTTTTGAGTAGCTTTGTGAAATGTCTCATCAGTTCTCCTGGAGATATTTTAGTCATTGGGAGTTAATCATTACCTGAAATTATGGGAAAAACCTATTCAAAGCCAGTCTACCATGTAGTGTTGTGTTAGGGAAGAAATGCAGACACTGACTCATAGCTGTCAGTTATTTATTCAGTCAGTTATGATGTGATTCTTTCCAACATTATTTTTCTTTTGATCTACAGTAAGATACTGATCTGGTGGAGGAGACTTTCTCAGAGTAAGACCCTGCCCACCCTAATCAACAGAGACATTTGAGTGTCAGACGACCAGAGGAACACTACAAAGTTTTAAAACTGTACGAGAAATGTACCTAAAGGTAAAGAGGTTAATGAGTTATCTTAATCTGGAAGAGGCATCTGAACGCCCTCTTAAACCAGAAAAATTGTGCTCGGCAATGTCTGAGAGCAACAGGGAGAACCAAGAAGAAATCCAAGCAGGTCAAAAACTGGTGTTATGGTTGCTCCCAGGACCGTGCCGAGGCGTGAGTACGCCAACAATCCAACCCCAGGGAACAGCAGGCACAGGGCTTGGGCCGACACACGGGAGGTGCCTCACTCTGCACTTTCCATAGACACAGTCAAGAGCAAACTGGTTCCCAACTTGGGCATATCAGGTGCTGCAGAGTACACCTTCCTTTCTGAACTGCAAAGCCAGGCAGGCTCCTCTCGAGCTCTGCAGTGCATCAACTTTCTTGCATGGAGGGAAACCAGAAACAACTTCTTCTGCCTGTGTCATGTTAACATGAAGATTAGGCAGGATGGGTACATTGACAGAATAGCCAAAAATCATGGTAAAAAATTGAATTTAGATTATCTAACTAACAGTGTCAGCACTTGTGGAAAGTGCATATTTGTCACATTCTCATGATGTCATAATTTTCTGTCTAATTTTGTGAAATTTGATCAATATTCACAGTTTTAAGCATACAGAGAAGTAAACAAAAGCATTGCAGCTATTTATTCAGACTGTGCTGACACACAGCTATTCATGATGCCTGTGCATCACATTACTGATAAAAACATTCATTTTTACTAGGTTTCCTTCATCATCAGTTTGCTCAAGGGGAGTAATAAAGCCTGTTTTTCCTTCATCCTGAACTGATGTTTATGTTCTCATGCATTACCATCTGATTTGTCCTGACCACTTTAAAAGGAGTATTTTTCTTTTTTTCCCCTGCTGCTTCAAAAATCCCCTCTTAAGTTTATTTGCTGTGCTTGTGGGTTAGGCAATGACAGTTTGATTTAGCTCATCCTTCTGAACTTGCATATTAATGAATCTTTCAAGATTTGGCCTTTCACTTATATTCTTCTAAGTTCATGGTTTTTGTGGTGTATCATTTTCTTCATGAACCTGGTATGGTGCTTCTTCTGTTGTTATAGTGAAGCTTGAGGAAGATCGTTCCTCAGAACTAATTTCTCCCCTCTTACAACCAGAACCAGTCCAGGCTCAGGGTCACACAAAACATCACAAGCTCCAACCTGGGCAGCCTTCTTGGCTGAGAAAATTCCTCAGTGCGGCTCTTGTGACAGAAATCTGACAATCTCTATCTCTTTACAATGTTTATTAATACTCTGGGTAACAGCACAGGCACCACAGAGGCCTTGAGTCTATCCCACAAGGATGGCAGGTGAATATTGCCAGAAGAATAACAGTCCACTGTCGGAAGCAGGGGATTTCCAAATTTGCGCCTGAAAGCCTGGGTGGAGGACAGCCAAGCACAAGAGGTGTGGAAGCCAGGAAGGGGTCAGAGAGGAAGCAAAGCTTGCTGAAGCTGATTTTAAACAACCATTTGAGGTATTGGCTGTGGTTTTAATATCCACTGCTGTTGGATGAGAATAATTGCTGCTAGCATGGTTCTCAAGGAGGGAAGAAGCATCTTCTACGGATGCTATGGTTCATCATTCCAAGTAGGTTTTCTGCCCTGGGGAGAAAGGGCATCATTTGCATTTCCTACCCCTAGACAGTTCTGCTAAGGGAAGAAAAAACAATCTCTCCATGACCCTCACGATACACCTCTGCAGGCACAGCCAGAAAGCTTTATCATACAAGTGCCATTCCTAAGTAGTCTGGCAGAGACTCATTTCAGGGGCAGCTAGTGCTGAATGAAACCTCATTTGGACCAGGCTCTACCTCCCACACAAGCGGCCTGCAGAAGGCTGAGGATTGCCTTACCAGCCTTCAGGCTATCTGGGTGCCAGCAATGGGAAACAAACCCTAAGGAGAAGCCTCCAGGTTCACAACTCTGTACCCCAGGAAAAGGATGCGATCCACTGCCAGAGCACTACTACTCCAGTTCTGCTCTGCTAAACTCACCCTACCTGCTTTGGGTGCTACTGGAAAAAAATACTGAGTACAGAAAATCAGACGGATTTGTGTTTTCTTATGTGTAGGATACCAGAGAGTATCAGAGATACAGATCAGAGTTTTGAATACCACTGAGATGCTGACGAGGTCACAGACATCTGATTTAAGAGGTATATTCCTGTCTTCCTAAACTTTTAAAAAGAAATACTGTTACTGACAGGACCAGCATCTCATGCATTTCCCCAAGCTCCTTCATTCCTAACTGATAGCATGAATGTTTAATTAAAGCTTTGGCAGAGAAGTAGATCAGGACTACTGTATCATTTTCCCTTCAAGGCGTGCTTCAGCAAGCTGATGCAGATTGCTTGGTCGATGAGATATATCAATATTATAAGGCACCATGTGTCAGGCCAAACACATTGAAGCTTCTGTTAAATTTTAACATAGGTCGTGAATCACTTAAACTAATTCAGCCAACCAGAATTAATATGAAAAGTATGAGTAAGAAGGGGCTGGTTTTTCTTTTGGTTTTATATAAGCAGGAGGATGAGGCACCTGAGCAAAGGTTCATATGCGACAACAACTGTAACTCGGCTCATGTAGGAAGGGTTCAGACATTTGGATCACAACGCAGAAAGATCTACATTTGCATTTTGTTGAAAACATTATTAGAGCTTTCTGAGAACTAAAATTGTGACATCTTGATTTGGGGGAGACTTTTAAGACCATCAACTCTGATATAAAATAATAAATCCTGTATATGAAACAAAACCTTTTTAAAATAAGTTTTCCCTGACATCTCCTGAAGAAAGAACAGGAAATGTTCAAAGTGAATGCTGCCTTAATTAGTTTTTTTTTTCTTTTTCACCATTTATTGGCATTGTTAGCTCAATTTTCTTACAAAAGTGTTCAACTGTAAAGTTGTTTTGGGTTAAATCACGAACATAGTCACTAAAGTGCATTGAATAGCCTTTGACTTTACTTGCACTAATAATGATTGTATGCCCTACACAGCATGATAAGTATTTACATGATCTTACATACTTTGAGCAATATGTCATCATGATTCATCATTCTTTATCTCTCTTTATTTTTGCTGATTTTGCTTCTTTTATAGCTTACCTCTGTCTAGACCAACACACAACTCCTTATAAACACAAGCTCAATCATACCTAGACATGCAAGCTCAGCTGGGCAAAGAGGTGATGTTTTCACCAGATTAACAGTTTGCCTTTCTATTTCAGTAGCATGGAAATACTTTTTTCTCTGAAAAAAACCCGTTCTTTTTTCCCCCCTTGTTGTAGGATGTGCATTGATGAAGCATCTGACGACGACGTTCACTGAGGACTGTTATTAAAAGCACTTGCTGCAATAAGGTTACTCATTCACTTTCTGCACATTTTTGGGAAGCGCGTGGCATCTCAGAACCTGTGCCTGTCACCGGGGACACTGAGCACTCACTGAGCTCCACAGCTCTGCCAGAAGGGAAAGGACTGGTTTTTGGCATCGGGAATAGCAGTAGCTCCAGAGTGAAAGCCCATTGTTCGGAAGTGGCACAATCATCAGAGATGGTGGCACAGCAAAAGAAGCGCTGAGAGCATTGCAACCAGAGACGCAAGTAACAGGTCTATTCATAGCCCTGCTTTTCCCCAGGGGATGGCGTCTTGCGAGCGACTTCATTAACTGCTGACAGCAGACAGACTGCGCCGCGCTGGGAGCGAAAGGGAAACACTCATCAGATGGCCCCAGCCACAACTGAGGAAACGCACAGAAGAGATAACTGGCAAGCGTGGTGCTTTCCTCGCTGTTCAGAAGAAGTTAGTCACATCCCTGAATGCAATGCTTGTTTCTTTTCTTTCGGCAGGGCTATCTTGTTGTGTACAGAGTTGCTCTGCACAAAGGGTGCTGCTGTCGATTCAACGCACCCTTGGAATCTGCCCAGGCTGTGGGAGACGGCATCTGAATTCCAGATCGGTTGCTAATTGTAAGAAAATCCCCCAAATATCTTGGCATTTGTTACTTTTAATAGTGGGGAGAAGACACCCACCAAGCCTTGTTACCTGCCATTCAAATCCTTGCTGTGTTTGACCTCTTGCGCTGTGTGCATAGAACTTCCCTCACCCCCTGGCCAGCAGGATGTGTGTTCACTTTGGTGTCTCCAAGGCATTTACCCACAGAACAGGGTCACACAGCCCAAATCACCTGTATCCTTAAAACCAGGGATCCTCACTCCACCCACAAGATTAAACACATCCATCCTTACTGAACCAGCTCTGAGGTTGTTTGCCTGCTGGTGCTCTCCACACTCACAAGGTCTTACAAACAGCTAAAGACTGAAACACAAGGCTTTCTACACACAGGCACTTCCTCCTCTGCTCCAAAAATTTACAGAAGAACGTGTTGCCTTACCTGCCGCTCCCCAGGGCACTTGCGCATTTCTCGTGTGCAGAGCAGACTCTCCAGCACTGCAGACATCCTTGCACCGCAGCCCAGCGTTCTGCAGGATCACAGAGAGCTTCTCTTTTTCCACATGGCAGCTGCCTTGCTCCTTACCCACTCTGAAGCCAAGCCTCTGTTTCAAAAGCAGACCACCATCCTGCTCCTTCGATCTTCAGCTTTCTCTGTGGATTCTCCGGGCTCACCAAGTGTCTGTGTTTCAAACATTAATACTTTGATTATCGGCTTTCTTTAGCAGATTTTCTACTCTCCAAACCCTATCTCCTATAGAAAGTCTGACAAAAACTGGCCTAAAATTCCATTTGTCAAAGTCCTGTTCTCCCCGGAGGAAACACTGCTGGTCCTTCATAACCAAGCAGGCTATTTATAGGAATGGTGACAGCGTGTCTAACCCCACAGTACAATGAGAATGAGGCAGTCCAGAGAAGACAGGATGATAGAGGCTGTTCATAAAATCAAAACTGGAATTCGTGTTCTGTACGTCAACAGGGATTTAAGCAACCACTTGCTTTCCCCATTCCAGAGGGAAGAAATAAAGGCCCTCTTAGCACAGGGACACACAACACATTGTCACTGGAATAATTAATCCACTGTTTTAAAGAGTAATGTTGAAGTTTTGTATCTGCTATAATCCTAATCTCCCCTCTTTCTGCAGTGCAGTGCTTCCACCTCGCATGCACCTGCTTTCACACTTCCCAAAGGAGCTTCCTCCTCCATAAACTGTGTTGCATGTTCATCTTAATAGACATAAAACCAGGTTCTTTGATCTGAGCAGCAAAATACAATTAGTTTGGGATAGAGAACAGAGGAATCCCAGACAAGCCCCAGACAAAAGCAGAAATGGCAGAGAGGCAGAATTACCCTAGGGAATGCACAAGGAAGCATCAGTGCCAGCTGGGTTGCAAATCAGAGCAGCAAACAGCTGTAACGCTCTCCTCTAAGGTACTGGGTGGGAAGCCAGGCAGAAAGAGCAGAGGCATCCCAGTGCACACATCATTTCCCTGGGCAGTAGTTAAGGAGCTGTAAGAAAAAAGACATAAAAAACAGGCAGAGATGAGAGGAGGATCTAATGTTGGCTCAGGAATGCACCAAGTTGAGAATTAGAAAAACCTGTGAAGAGGCAGGGAAATGACCTTACTTGGAGTGGGGCTGGAAGCTGCAGTGCCCGGGGCACCCTACAGTGGCACAGTGGGCTCAGCAGCCCACCGGCCCCTTCCCCATGGCCAGGCTGCCCCGACACAGGGGCAGACCCCATGGGTCCCGGCTGAGGACCCCTCACCACCAGTACTGCCATGTTTCCCTCTACCTACAGTAACAAATAAAGCCCTCGCCTCATCTCTGCAAGACTCAAGTAGGAAGATAGCCAGCTCATGTTCCTCCCTGTCTCATCAGGCCTGGGGCACAGCCCTTTGGGCTCATGCACATGGGTGGGGAGGCAACCAGCACCCATGTTGAAGCCTTGTGGGATGTGCTGCCATGGAACTGACACCCTGTACTGTCTTCCCCCAACTCCTGCCTACAAAGAAATGAAGCCCCTTAGCAAACTTCACCTCCTTTGTGCCCTGTAGGTGACTCCCACCAGCGAGCTGAGGCAGCTGGGGGGTCCCTCAGAGTCTGGGTGATGTCAGGTGCTGCAGGGCACCCCCACAAAGCTCTGTCACACTCCAGCTCTGCTCAGCCTGTCCCTGTCCTGAGCCGCCCTCAGATGGGGCCTGGTGAGCTGCAATGCAGCGCTCAGGGAGGACCATGCCTGGAGAACAGGGCTCAGGGAGGGAAGTCGTGGGGACTGATGGAGGTTGTTTCTTTAATGCCAGTGTCACCCACGACTGTGTTTGCTTTCTGCCAGAACGTTGCCTTGGGCCAGAGACGGCTCCGTGTTCAGTCCAGCCTGTGCTGGGGTGTGAAAAGACAGTGGTGGAAGGCAATTTCCTGCAAGAGCATCCGAGCTGCAAAGGTGATTCAGAGGGGAGGAAGAAGGGGAACAAACAACAATCAAAAGAGCTTCAGGGAGCTGGGCATGGACCTAGAGTGGAATAAATAGGCAAAGAAGTAAGGTCAGAGTAGGAGAAGTAGGTTATACTGTAAGAGAAGGGTCCTTTAGAATTGGATGGAAAAACTCACAGGACACAAAGTTTGCTCTGAAGGAGCAGGGACACTTGTGGCCCCCATATAAACCCACATCATGGCTTTTCACTGATAAGTCCCTGGAAGCTAATTAGGACCTAAAGGTGTAAATTGGCAGCTGATTATGAGGCCAGAAGTGCCTGGAGAACATGGACACAGCAAGAAAGCCCAACACACTCCTCCAGCCAGGACCCATGTGGGTTAGGCACCACCTCCCTGCCCTCCCCATTGTTGGCTCCCTGTCAGGCACAGGGAGATATAAATTGCTTTGGCAAACCGAGTCTGGTGCACGGGGTCACCAAGCAGCACATCGGTGATGTGCCGAAAGCTGCTCACGGCAGCTGGGGAGCACGAGGGGAGGGGAGAGGAGGCTGAGGGTGGTGAGGGGGGCTGAGCTGTCCTGACAGCAGCAGGTGAGACCCAGCACGTGAGCAGCACCTGAGATCTCCCTGCCCTCTCACAAACGCAGCAGCCCAGCCCATGTGCCGGGTGCTGACATGCGTTTATAGGTATGTACATAATACCAATCAGAAGGAACATCTTCCTGAGCTTTTAACATTAAAGTGGCACTAGGTCTGTGACAGACTAGGGAATTCTATTACATGCCTTTTAAAATGGAATTTAAATAGCGACAGAATGACTTGCTAATAGTAAATGGAGATAAAACTTCTCTACCAAATTTTAAAACTCACATCAAAAGAGAAAGATAAAACTCTTCCCCATTGTGCTTGACTACCACACACCTTCCAAAAGACATGGCTGGATTTTGGCCTTGATATCTGGAGGAATATATTGCTAATAACTAGAACTGAATTTGTACTTAGATGTGTACTCCAGGGAGAAATATTACCCAGGCTGTCTGCAGTGGTAGCAACTCATTACCATAATTTTTTTTTTCTTCATACAGGCACAGAATTAAAAGATAATTTCCTTCTTAAAGAAAGATCTGAGGCTGGATTCATCCCACATATAATTCTGTAATTTCAGATCCTCTTGATTGATTGTTTCTTCGGTGATCCTTAAGGATCAAGAGTGGAAAATCTGAAGGGAAAGAAGATGTTTGTTAAACACAACTATGTGTGCCTTAATGCACAAACAGTAAGTAACACCAGAAACTATTTTTCCTGTAATAAAATGCAGACTCCCTTAATCCCCAGAAATTCACTGTTTTTCTTCAGAGCAAGCATTTATTGGTAATACATACTTCCCTGGACTAGGTAAAACTCACAGCTGCAAGAACGGTGGTGGTAAACCAGAGGACCAGACATGAAATGAACAAAATTACATGTAAAATTATTTTTGAGAGGCTCAGTGAAATCAAACGCTGTCATTGCTTAAGACAATCCACCTCACTGACTGTACTAAATTTGCCTAGATACATCCCTGAGAGCAAAAAATGCAGCTGCCTGGCATAAAACATGGAGATACAGAAACCAAACAAACTCCCATACGAGAACTTTATCGAAGCAGGGAGAATAAACTCCTTTATACTCCTGTTATACAAAATTAAGTAATAGAAATACCTGAATATTTTATGGGACAGATTCTTCTGAAATATATTCATTCAAGGTGGCCAAAACCCTCATGCCTATGTTCTTGAAGATATTTAATTAATCTGTGGTTAAACCTTTTGGTCAAACGAGTGCTAAGTTACGTCGTATCGCTTTACATCCTGAAGGACAAATACCACCTTTGCTTGGTTGGTCGATATAAAAGATGCTGGAGGTAGTGATGGAAGCAGTTTATATGTTTTTACTTCTATTACAGTGCTGCTTCAATCAGAAAAAGAACTTTGTGGTAGAAATTGCACAAATATCATACATATAGGTGCAACTTATACCCAGAAATTCAACACAGGTGAATTAATTCCACAGCAGCAGAGGTAAATTTTGCACAGAAGTTGCTAGAGAGGAGGCGTGACAGTGAGGATGGACTCGGAGCATGATGCAATCTGTAAGTAAAGAGCACCTGAAGAATGTACAGACCAAGGAGGCACTTCATGAGGCTACAGGAGGGGATGAGCTTTGCCTCTGCTCTCTGGTAAGGGGATTGCTGAGCACTGTGCTGGGGAGAAATGCAGGCACCACTCAGGGTCTGCCCCAGACCAAGCACAGTGTCAGAAATCACTATTCACAACAGAACTGAATAGTAAATACATGAGTGTTATTCTATCAGCCATAAGCCTGAGTGGAATGAAATGTAATGTAGTGCTAACAATCTCCAAGTATCAATAAGGAAAATTTAGATCAGAATGTGATTTTCACTATTAATAAAAAAGGTAACTATTGCACCATGCAATAAATGGTTACAGGTGTCATGTAGGACTGAATTATTAACACCACCACAGATCATTTCATTACAATGCTACAATTGCTTTTTTTTTAAAACATTCTTAATGCATTCAGAATATCTGAATAAGCCAGAATGAGCATTATTTTTATTACTATTATTATTATTATAAATTAGGCTGCATAAATGAACATTAGTGTTTAAAAAGAATCAAATACATTAAAATCATTAATAGTAGAGCGTCACTGACAAAACAGCTAAACTTCAAACATACTGTTTTCATAGCCAAATCAATTTCTGAAAAACCTTACAAGGTAAAGGATATACCACTAAACCTTTCATGTTATTTACACAAATGATGAAAATAAATGAGCATGAGCAAATTTATCTCTATTTCATGATGAATTACATTCTCTTTTGCAGCCAGTATCATATTTTATCAAGAAATTTGTTGGAAACACAGGGAAATTGTTTAAAAATATTTTTTTAATTCATCAGTTGAATGTACTTTTTAATATTATTAACTGTACATCAGAGTGATAATAGGAACAGACCTAGAATATGTGCTCTGAAGCCTATAATGATGCATTGCACTACTTACCATTCAGGACAGACCTTTCAATTCACAGAGTGCTGAATGCATTACCAGGCCCATTGTCCAGAACCTCTGCCAGACATATCATTTGTCTCTATTGTGGTAATAAAGAGATTCCTGGCATTCTGGTATTAAGAAACCAGAAGTAATATATTAGTTTTACTTTACCTCTGCTACTTAATAACGAGCACATACAATAGAGCACACAGTTTAGAAGACTATGAAGATAGGATCCTATTGAATGACAGACTGTCTGCTTGATTTACATGAAATACCAAGTGCTCGTACGAGAAAAGGTTAAAATTAGATTGACGAGCAAATGTGCTACCAGACTGCTGGCTGACAAATGGCAAAGTTATGCCAACGTATTACTTATTCTGGAGGCGCCCAAGAAGCAAGCAGGAGGATAGTAATTCATGTGCTAAAATATATTACATTTAGCATAAACAAAGAGTCCTCAGGGTCCGCAACAGGGACATATTAGCTACATGTAATTTATGCCAACCAGTAAGTCAGTGGAACAGTTTCATTATTAGATATGGAATTTGAATGGCTTGTATTTTCTTAAGTCAAGAGTGGGCTGCTCTACTGTCATTTAAATTATTTCAGAATAATGCTCTGATGAATGACTACATTGTTCTTCCAATAAATTGACTCTTGTGCTACATCCTCCTTCCTGCTGCCAGCCACACAATGAAAATACAGATTAGTCATGTAGCTTTTCACAGTGGCTCTTGGATTATAGTCTGGCTGCTTCTTGGTCACCATAAAGAGCAGACTAATTCAGTAGTGGTGACTCCTTTCCCCTTCTCTTTTCCTTGCAGGAAGTTCTGCTGAGATCCATGCAGCCATCCATACTAAAACTTGTTCCCTAAAAGGTGTGAACTAAGGAAAAATTTTGACTTGCCCAAATAAAGGCACTTTGAGCCTTAAAATTCAGCAGCGAAGATGCATCACAAACTGACCTTCGTGCTCGGGGCACGTCTGCAGGTGTGGAAGTAAAGTTTTGTGATTCTGTGGGTACAAAAATCAACCCATCAGAGATATGGGGCACCTCTGCAAGCATCAGTTTTAACGAATAGAAGCTGGATTTTGGTGATAATGGGTAACAACCAGTCAGATGTGTCTCAATTTTGTCTATAAACTAAAAACAACATTCTGAAAGAGATGGAGACAAATTACTGATGCCTGCTACTTTTTAACTCATTTTACACACTTAACTAATTACACCTTGAAAAGCTGCTAGTGTGTGAACAGGACGATGCAAAACTGTATCCTTCTCCCTTAGTAGCCAAGGGCAATTCTGCAGTTTACTCCTGTGGAATTACAGGTTGGCTATAAAGTGAATTTTTCAACATGTGAACATGAATTAAAAAGGAATTTACGGAGCAGACAATATGGGCTTGAACCTGCTCTTCATTGGAACAACTTTTTGATATTTTGTTAATATGAAATTTCATTAGCATTAGCACTAAAGCTTTAACAGACCCAAACCCATTTGCCAACCTGTTTCCTTAGGGAAAAGTGTTCTTATTTCCTTTCCAATCGCCATGACAGACAGCAAGTTAGGGGAGGGAGTTAATTGTCCCCATTAGTCATCACCTTGTCAGGATGACTGGCAGTCAGTAGCCTTCAGGCTTGCTCGGAAAGCTAAAGCCAGTTGAGATCTTCTTAAGTCTGGACTGGAGAGACACCTCTGGACCTGCTGCCCCTCAGTGACACCTGAAAAGCTGGTCCAATATTTTATGCCAGGTCTTTAATATGCCTGTTAGTTCTTCTTCTTCCAAAACTCCTGTCAAGTAACAGGGGAGGGGAACAAAAGGGAATTCAAGGTTTGAACCCCATCAGGTTCTCTTTCTAGCCTCCTCCTCCTCCTCCTGCAATATTATTCTTGCAAGTCATTGATAACCAAAGGTATGCAGGAACAATTTGTTACTATCTAAAATAATCCACTAGAGTGCAAAATAGTCTATAAAAAGAGTACCCGTTTCTGGAAAAATCTCTGCTTTAAAGCTATGATATATTAAATGGAGTTTACCATCAGAGCCTTCACGAGTAGCTGTTGGAAGTAGTTATTAAAGGAGGTATTAGGCTAGATTCAGATCTTGTGCAAACAGTTGTAGCTCCCGCGAGTACGATCACACTGACAGGCTGGTTTCAGTCCTTTAGGCAAGAGAGAGGCAAAAAAGTGAGAGACGCTAGCAGAGCATCTGCTAGTTAGATCAAAAAAAGTCTGTCTTGTTGGCAGAGCTATTGTCCTTTGGTCACACCAATCCTAATTTGAGTCCTGCTTGCAGCAGCATATAAAACCTGTGACAAACATAGTCATGCTGACATTGAGCTGGATGCCAAAAGAAGATAATCACAAGTACTTGAGACTGCAAAGAAAAAACAAAAAAACCAAACCAAACCAAAAAAAAAATCCCAACAAGCCACACACAGGGAAGGAAAGCTTTCAGGTCTGAAACTGGGGGGGGAGGGGGGGCAGAAACTGTGTCTTTTCCTCCCCAAATCTCATTCAACACAAAAAAAAAAATCCTCAAAAATTGCAAACACATGCCTGGATCAGATCTTTTTCCAGAAATTCAAGTCTGTGTCTGTGCACTGTTTAGCCTAAAGCTAGAGTGTATGCAAAACAGAGAAATACTTTATATTTCCAGACTTACAGTATTTTTATTCACGACTGTCTGTGAACTCTCCTACTTGTTCTGATTGCTCTTTGGGTCTCTTTTTGTGCCTGATACAGCAATCTGGCCTGGTCCAGAAGTGAATCATCTAATTACTTTGAAGACTGACAAAATCCCTGGCAGAGATTAACAAACGCTTCTTGTAGTGCACATCTAAGAGCAAGTCTGTGCAGGTCAGAGCCACTGGCCAGGCCTCGGGCACTGGGGATGAAGGCCGAGGCTGTGTCCAGCAGAACCAGACAGGAATACAACAGTCTGAAATGCATTGGCAACATGATTCTCCCTGACCAAAAGGGATGCTGCAAAAAGCTTCTGAGATCTGCAGCACTGACATCCTCTGCAGGTTATGGTTAATTTATTCATTCGATTCAAGCCGTACAGATAGAGACAAGCAGCAAAAATATCTATTTCTGTGGGCCCCTTCTTTCACTTGCCACATCCTTATTAGTTATCTGGATTGCCATGTAAGAAGCCCTCTTTAGTGATCACTGAAAGGTTTTCTTGAACCAACTTTGCAAAAAACAAGCTGCCTCTTCGCTATCACTTTAAATACTTAGAATAATTTTGGTTTGTAGCACAGGTTTTTCATTTAGCCCCCAAGACACCAATTTACTTTCGCAGCTTCATCTACTTCCTGAGAAGGTATTTGTTTGTTTTACGCTGTGTTTGGAATGAATATGCTTTCAATTGTCATGGCTCTTATAAAGATATAACAATAATAAAACGGATGCTCCCAAGAGTACATGAAAAGAGACTGGCTTTGAGTTAACGGGAAAAAGGTTTCTAACTCTGGTCTGGGTTGAACCTTTGCAGGCTGCTTGTCTTCTCCAGAATTCCCTGGCTGTTTGCCTCCTTTTGTGTTTGTCTGTCACCTACAAGCTACTTACCAATTCTCCCTGATCTTGCATGGAGCACTTGTGTTTCTGGTGACGTTGTGGTTTCTATTAGATTCTTTTTTTTTCCCTCCCCTTGCCTGCTGTGCACTGAATGCATCCTTACGTTTTTCATTAACCAAAAGAAAATTAGTTTTTATTTTCCTCTAGTAAAGACAATCCTATTGTTATCTTAATGAGGACTAAAACCACACTATCAGAAATGTGAGCACTTGCATTGTATTGTGCAAAGGCGGGATGAGGTTTTGCTTTTAATAACAGGTAACTATGAGCACTCCATAATGACACGCTATCAACGGGTGTTTACCTTTTGTGCTCATTTCGGCTTATCCCGATGCCCTCTGGTGGCTGCACCAGGAGCTGTTATTTAAGCTCCTGGGTAGGATCAGCAGCTGTGGGACAGCCGAGGGGACTCTGCTCTCTCTGTCCCTCCGACAGCACCAGCAGCCAAAGGCGGCAGCAGGGCAGAGAGCCTGAGTCCCGCCTGGCACCGAGCATCCCTCGGAGCCCGGGGCTCTGCACCGCTCGGTCACCTTGCGAGCCCAGTTAAACAAGGGCAGCTCCAACAGGTGGCTCTACCGATACAGCACAGCACTGCTCAGGAAATTATTGCAGGCTTGAAACAGGGCAGCACCACGCATCGCAGGGCTGATCAGATGATCCCCACTTGGAAGAGATGAGCTGTGCATATGTGGACTGTAATACCATTCTGTAATGGTATGGTTCGTCCTGAATTGTTTTTCCAGAGATGACTGGCTAGTTTCATCTGCAAAATACTTTTTAGGAGAGGAATTTCTGCAACTGCCTAATTTTTTTTTTTTTTAGTAACTGAAATCTGGATTTTCAACACTTTTGTACAAAATTTACCCTAGAATAGAGGGTAAAGCTTGCTGTTTCTAGAAACACCACAGTAAAGACAGAGCTAGACCACTCTTAAATACTAACAGTTTACCTAGAAACAACTTAAACCCCAAATGTTCCCACTCTCGCGCACAAGCTTACTTCCCTACTGCTGGCTTTGGTCCGTAACTTCGGCAGCTCAGGGCACAGTGACTTGCTTGAGTGTGCAAGGGCCAAAGGGCTTTTTGCTGTGTGAAGCCTGTGAGTTGCTGATGAGCTGCCTCCTTCCCACTCACGTCAGAACCCTCTGCCTACTAGCAGCTGGAACTTGTTGAAGTATGGAAAGTGAGCAGAGCAGGGCTGAAGGAGGTCAGGAGCTGACGGTCCATGCAGCTGCTGACTTCTGGAGCATTTCATTCTACTGAGCTGCACTGGCCTCTCTTAGAGCTATTGAAATGAATGAAACCTAGTTTTCATTCTGTTCTGGCAAAGACAGCAACACTTGGAGCTCTCTGAATACCCTTTCCTCCAACTGCATTTGAATGTTTTCCTGACTCAAGAAAGACCTGGAGTATGTCAGCCCTTACTGCAGCCCCTGTCTTGTGCCTCCCTTCCCTCTCCACGGCTCCCTGCGCATGAGGGCCCAACTCTGATCCAGCCCAGCTGTGTAACCTTGCTCAGAGTGCTGGAAAAAAAGCTGTGAGAAAGTCTGGAGATAGAAGAAAGGTAAAATTACAGACAGAGGTAGAGTTAATGGGACCGCACTGCCAGGAGCACAAGGGTTTAGGAGTGAAAGCAGCAATGTGGAAAGGGTATAAAATCTAAAGGAAGAAAAGAGCAAGGCAAGTCAGGAAGCACCAGGTCAGTTAGTTTGTTGGGGCAAGGCACCCATGCCAGGGGCCCTGACAGAGCTCTGCAGAAGATAGAAATGCGGCAATGTTGAGGGTCTGCTCCTGGGAGCTGCAGGGACTGACTCTTCCCCTCCTGCCCAACGTCTGCCTGGCCAGCAAAGCCACTGCTGGTACCTTGCTGGGTGAGCAGACTCACGCTCAGCCCAATGGCTTGTGAAATCCTTTCCTTGCTGTGGGCTGGTCATGAAATAACTGCTTCACGTGCCTAGTTATGCATGTTCTGCTTACAGATTATCTTTGAGACTGGCTAAAGATACCAGAACAAACTGATGCAAAACCAAGCTGGTAACAAATACCTGTAAATACATTTTCAGGTTTTTTTACATTCACTGGAAAGAAAAAAGAAAATTAGCAGTGTTTTCTCATTGGTATGAAAGTATTTCCCATTGGGAAAAGGCTGAAGCACACAAAGGAAAAGTAATTTTCTATTTGTACTTGGAAAAAGCTAAAACTATTTACCAAAACATAAAATTTACTAGTAAATTTTCTCTTGGGCTTCTTTTAAATCACTGTTTTATTCCATTACCCTTAAGTGCTTCACAGGCATTGCTTAAAACCATCATCCCTGTGTGTGAATTTCAGGTGGTTAAAATACTTGGGAAAATTTCGACTGCAGATGACTTCTTTACCATCAGCAGAGTGCACGTGCAGAAGCCATTTCACAAACATTATTCCCCTTGGTAACACTCGCATGCGGGGCTCTGGAACAATAACACCACTTAGAAAGCTGCCTGAGCAGGTTGACCCCAACACCTGCAGTGTGCATGCGGGAAGTCTTTAGGGTGCCACATACCTTCATTCCTTCAGTTCTCCAAAATTCCCTTTGTATTGCAGTGAAGCTGTCAAAAGAGGTCAGTTTATTCAGCTGAAGGGAGACCAACATAACACAACGGAATTCAGAACACCACTGATGTAGGTACTGAGTGAGGGGATAGTGTTGAAAAAGGCAAGATAACTTAAACAGTTAAAGCTCGCCTGTGGAGAAGCTGGCCTTTCTTCTTGGATATGGAAAAAAAATCCAGTAGTATTTTCCTGTGATACGATTTCTTCTTTACTACAGAAGTGGGCTGCACAGATTTCTCGGATGGTAGATGTGGTTAGAGCTGTCCTGAAAAGGAAAGACTGACTCATTCCACATGCAGGCTTTTACACCCTCCCTCTGATCACTGCACTGTAAATCTTTGCTGTTCTGACATCAGCTTGGCTTTTCTTAGTCACTGGAGGAGAAGTTGCCAAACAGAATAGGTTTTGTATATCCTAACCCCTATTCTGGATAGAATTAAAGGACCGAGTCTGAAAGCCAAAAGCCTCAGATTTGTTTGGGTTAATCAACGCCAGAATTTGTTGGCGGGGGAAAGATACAGATGATCTTTCACAGTTGAAAGAGTACGTCAGTGTGGCAAGCATTTGGAAGGTAACACATGTCTTAAATGCCACCAAGTAACACACTGGCTTTCACAAGAAGACACTGCTGGACAGGATAGATTGAGTATCTTATTCCAACACGTGGAAGTTTGCAAAATATTTTGGAGTGGTTGATCACAGCAAAAGGAACAAGTGCAGTGAAGTGTGCACAGGAGGAGTAGGAGTACAAACCCATAGAAATATTCTGGCACATCAAATGCATTTCTGATATGATGATTCTGTGGAAAATTAGGTGGCACAGTTTTAGTCAATCATCGATCTTGTCTGGTATGGTGGAGGTACCATGGCATAAATTAAAGCTAGAAGGGGAGAGCAAAACAGCACTTACTAGTTTGGGGTTTTTTTCCCCATGAAAAACTAATACACAGTAGTGTTTTAGACTACTCTGACTTACTCTACAACGGTTCTAACCCAATATATGCAGTCATCAGCAGGGCTCAGTTGCTCAACAGTACTTGGTTACTGCTTGTTAATGCACTGCTTGCACTTGTCTCGCACCTGCCCAGAGTAGTTAATTTAGAAAATAGAGAAAGATAAAAGATTATGTTCAGTGCCTAAAGAAAGGCTACTTTGTAATCACTAGCAACCAACAAACAACAGGGTTGGCACATGATCTAGCACAAAACATTTATATTGGTGCACAATCATCCTACATGAATCTGATACTTACCCATATTTGTTGACAGGTAAAAAAAAAATAACAGCAGGTTTGCAAGTAGGGTTCAAAACAGGCTGTATGCAAGAGGATGGAGTCAATGTTTGAACAAACTAGTTGGTAATGAGTTTTATTATATACAATAAAAGTATATTACATAAAGACATTGTGTTATTGCAGATTGCCTGATATGAATGATACACACAACCTCATTAGATCAGGCAAAAGGTACTAACCTGAAAAAAGCATTCATTCTTATCAAATATACTAACTGAACTACATTTATCATAGTGATAATTAGAAAAGCAAATAGAAAGCAAAAAACATTTCCAACCTGCATTATTCTATTTACATACAGATTTTGCGAGGAGTATTCATACTTAATTTGAAAGAATGCTTATTGATCTGAGATTAATTCAGTATGGTGATGAACATGAATAACATAACAAAATCCTTTTAAGGTTTTCTGTATTCATCTTCTCATGCTTTGCATTTGGGACAGGCAACATACTGGACCAGTATTTAAACGAGCCCCAAAATGGTTAAAAGGTATTTTTTTCAGTTACACGAGTTGAGTGTTTAGTAACACAATGTGATGGTTTTTTCTCTCCATTAATCACAGAATCACAGAATATGCCAACTTGGAAAGGACCTACAAGCATCATCAAGTCCAACTCCCTGCCCTGCACAGGGTCATTCCCAAGAGTCACACCATGTGGCCGAGAGCATTTTCCAAACGTTTTCTGAACTCTGTCAGGCTTGGTGCTGTGACCACTTCCAAGGGAGCCTGTTCCAGTGCCCAGCCACCCTCTGGGTGAAGAACCTTTTTCTAATATCCAACCTAAACCTCCCCTGACACAACTTCAGGCCATTCCCTTGGGTCAGTTAGTGCCATCATTGCTGAGGATGTCTTCATTGCATAAGCAACTGTAAATCAAGTTTCCCATCCTCCAGGTGAGTTGCTTTGCCAGCTCCACTGGAAACACATTTAGTCTCAATATCTTGCACGAGTATGGCATGACTGAAAGCTCAGGCTGTGCACTGCCTGCAGCATGCCCCCACCTGTCATCCCCAGCAGGCTGCCTGGCCCGCCCCAGCGCTGGCAGAGCCCTTGGGATCCCTCACAGCCAGGTGTGCAATGGAAAGAACTGTCTCCCAAGCTGGAGAGGGCTCTCCAGAGCAGCACAGCCTGGGGTGAACGAGCCTCCCCTTTGCCTATCCAGCTCCTGTAGCAAGGAGTAGGAGCCCTCTGGATCACCCAGCCCTGCTCTCCGCCGCTGGGCACACCCTGGGGTGCCCAAGGCGAGGCCGGAGCCCCTCTCCTGCCACACACATCAATTCAAAGCCACGTCAAGACCATGCAGTTGGTAAAGCACTTGGCTGAGGAGACACAATAGTTTGAATTTTCCCCTCTTGCTTTCCCAGGCCTTATTTTGGTCAGAGCAGTCCTTTACCTGATACACACCATCTTGCCAAAAGGATAATAAAATCAGAGATTACCTTTAAAGAAATAAAGGGCTGAAAGATTGCAGCTGGAAGGCCAACACTGAGGATCTCTTTGAATGCCAATGAAGTACCACCTCTGCTCTGCAGAACTGGGTATTCCAGCCAACACCAGCACATGTGGGAAGGCAAAAGCACTTGAAGGCAGCAATCCAGTGCCACGAGCTACCAAAGTCACCCTCCATCTCCAGCCTTATCTCAGGAAAATGGCATTTACAGCCACAGCACGCGAGCCTGGTTACACGCAACTCCCCGTGTGGACTGATACACAGCAGAACGGAGTTCTTGCATCCAAATCAGACATTTCATATTGTATTTTTCATATATCTTTTCCTGCTTTGTCTGAAAGAATTAGTGACTTTGTAGCGTGGCGTGAAAGAGTTAAAATTTGATTTTGACGAAAGACAGAGGAGAAAAAACCCCAGGCTGTCAAGCGGAAAGCGATTCCAAACATTGCAAAATAAATGCTCAAGTTTTACCATAACCTCTTTGGGTTTTCCCCCAATAAAGGAAGGTCTGAAGGAAAAAGACAATGCATTTTCGTTTTTTTGGATCTTTTTTATTCAAAAGTTTTCAAAGAAATAAAACAGAAAAAGCTAACAATCTAATCAAATTTACAGTTCAAAAATGTCTTTTGGCGTTTAACAACAAGTCCTAGGAAACAAAACTACAGAGTTATCTTGAACCGGACAAATAAGTTACCACTGGCAAGTTTGTGGCACTAGTAAAACAAAAATAAAAAATTAACTCTCTTGATCATATAGATATCTCTATGAAAATCTTTTTTTTTTTTCAATCTGTACAAAAGGTCTTTCTTCATAAATTAATTTTTTATAATTTAATGGCTGTCTACTATGTGATGTTTAAGTAACTGATTATTTCTTTATGTACAGAGGTTAAATTTCCCAAATCTTACCCAGACAATGAGTATGGCACTTAGTTCAGACATTTCTGGCAGCAACTCTTTCTTCCCTCTAACCCAGCTATCATACTGCAGTTTTCAATTAATGCAAAAATAGCAAGTAGTAAGAGATCCAGGTTTGGAAAGTTACCAAATACGGGCAAGGTGCTGCAGGAAGTCTGGACTTTTACAAAGCAGTAATATTCCAGGGAGCATAGAACCAATAATACCACAACTTTTTAAAAAAAGAAAAAACAAAAACACATCTCTTATGACTATGCATTTCACTAGAATCTACACTTCTCAGAGCAGCAATTTACTTTTGAAACTATGAAATGTCACCGACATCTATACTCCAATACTCACACAAAATTTAAAAACTAAAAAATACTTGAAAGAAACAACTGCTTAGCCCTAGCTCCCGAGCTAGGATGATTTGGTCTGTGGAAACAGGGAGGGCCAGCAACCTGTCCCAATACAAAAGGAAATAAACTTTGAGGTAGATAACTGATCATATACAGCTGACCAGAGAAGTACACAGTTTTGGAAGACAACTTAATTTATCATTCGATTTAAAACATATGCAATTGTAATAAAGAGCTTTAGTAGCAGTGAATTATCTAATATGTGAAGTACAAATAACTGTGTATTTATGAATCAGGAATTTCATAGTTTCAAAATTGGTTTTCTTTACACTTAACACTTGTAGTGATGATGTAAAGTGTGGCACTGCTTGGATCCAAGTCTTCCTTCATGCTTTTGTGTCCATACATCAATTAAAATTATAAAACCTAAATGCAAATGTACAAAAAAGGCACATTCTCTTAACCGCAAACTGGTCCGGCAAAAATAAAGAGTACAGAAGACGCAATGCTGAGACAAATCAGAATTATTGGTTACTGGCTCTTTGTTCTTTGGTAAAGTTACCTTTTAAAAGTGCCAAGTCTTTTTATTTTTATTTACCTACTATAGAGAGCTAGTACCCAATCAATTATGCTTCTACTTAAATCTCAGCGTATGTTTGAAAACGAGTCCTTTCGCTTTTGCCATTTTGCTGTAATAGCAACTTTTCTGTTTGCTAAGTCTCAGCACAATCCTCATCCTAAAGCACTATCATTAGTATAAAGGAAGGACAAAAACATTCGGTGATATCTCCACCCCAAACTCCCTACTCTACCTATGCTAAAACTAGAACATCAAGTTAGTTTCTGAAAAAAGGCAAAAAAAGATTTTACATTGCATCATACAGCAGAGTTCCTAAATCATTCAAACTACCAGAGGGAACTATTGGCATATGGCCTTACAAACAATTTATACTATTAAAATTTCCCCAGTCAGAAAATGTGTTTCACACAAAACATTTTTTCCCCTCTTGCATTTCACTACCTTACATATTATGTGAAAAAATCATTAAAAACACTTACTACACATTAAAAAAGCCAAATTTTCAGCAATTTTTATTGACTACCTTTAAAAGCCCTATGCTGCTGTTTTACAAGGCATAATAGACCAGCTCATTTGGTCAAAGCATTCTACACCATTAGTTTGGACTACTTACTGAAACAGCTACAGCATTGAAAGATTTAAGGCAAATTGGAATTTATAGAAAAGGATAAGACACTTCACACTACATTAAAAGAAAAACAGAAAGCTAAGAGACCAGACACTATAACTGCAACACTGCACTAAAGCAACACTCACACACTGCAAGCACAGAACATCGTCTTAGATGTTTTACTATTTTAAACTTCAGAAAATTCATTTCATACAAAAAAAAAAANNAAAAAAAGATAAAAGAAACGAACAAAATAAAAATAAACCAAAACACAAATTCTGTCATGCACGTGAATAAGTCTTCGTGGTCATCTGTGCATACCCAGAAATTTGAAGGTTTTTTTTTTTTTGCGTCATAACAATTGATAAAAACTTTTTTTTTTACTAAAATAAACCTGTTCATGGGAACAGCTACTAGATGAATTTAAGGTTTTTCTTATGCACCTTATAGAACTTATAGCAAAAATAGTTTTAGTTGATTTCATTATAAATAACATTTTCAAGAACCTGTGCAAAACTGTCAATAATTCCTAAAGCACAATTGATCAGTAAAATCCATGATTGTTTCAGCCTTTGCACCCTTCTCCAGGCCAGGTCAACACTGGACATCTGTAACACAGAAAGGTCAGAGCTAGAGCAGAGTTACAATCACACACTTTTTTTTTTCTAATGTAGCTGTCCACAAAACTAAATAATTTCCTACTTTAGACAGCTGTGAGAAGACTAAATGAATCTGAGTATGACCCTGAGAAGTAACCCAGGCGGCACTGCAGGTGCTGGACCCTTCCCAGGATAAGGCTCTCCACCAGGACAGAGCCTGCGCCGCGATTCCCCCTCTCTCTCTAACAAATGCTCAGCACGCAGAGCTCCCGGGGGGGGAACTGAAGCTGCACTCAAAGCTCTTCCCTTCTTTGTTGTTTTGTTGTTGTTGTTGTTCCTTTTAATTGACCAAAAGCGGTTGAGTGTGCTACTCCTGTGGCATCTCCAAGGCTTTTGATCTCTGGAAAAGGAACAATAACTATCTTTTGGTGCAGCCTCAGGGAGGCTACATACAACAGCTAAGACAGACACAGCTTCTGTGCCTCCCTGATGATAATACTGAACAGCAGGTCAGGGCTCATCAAATTAGAAGGCAGAGTTTTTAATGTACTGGCTTATATTGCCACATGGGTTTAAAAAAATACCCAGCTAATGACAAAAAAGTTTAGACAATTTTTTAATTTTTCAAAGCAAGGCAAAGTTTGGTATTTTAAGGCTTGTACATCTGGAGGTGCATATAAAACAGGTTTGGTTTTTTTTTTTTTCAAGTCCCTTTGACTATTTTTCACATAGGAACAACTTTTTGAAAAGAAGCTATAAAGTTATTAAATGTAGCTGCCAGAGGAAAGACTGGTGTATTTCTGATTGACTGCATCCACTCATGCAACTGTGCTAGTTGTAATTTACCCCTCAAATTATGGGAATACGGATATTGACTTTAAATAGGACATTCCCAAAAGTGCTGCATGTGCATTTAGAAAGAAGTTTCAGTTTGACGACAGTAACAAAGCCACAACAATCAAGAGACTGCAGTGTTCCCTGTATTTAGGGCACGAAATAACTGTCAATCCCCTCCCCTTCACCTGTCTGAAACACGACAAGTACCAGCATGTTCCAGGGACAGAAATACCAAATGCCATGCTCTGAGGCTGAAATCAGCTGGGTAATATTAACCTTCCCCACGTGCCCACTGCCACAGCCACTGCTGACACAGATTTCACTGGCTCCTACTGCATATAAATACAGGTAACAGTGCTTCTCTGAAGAATAAAATACGTGGAGAACTGACTTACAGCAAACACACAGAATTGCTCACAGAGCTCGGAATTCTACACAGAGTCATCAATACAAAACGTGTCTCAGATGGTAACAACAACTCATCCTTTCAGGAGACTTAAGGCTGTTCCTCCTGCCTGGCCTCAGTCTATGGGGAAAGATACTGACAGGCTGGGAGAGAGAGGCAGGATGGGGATGTGACATGCAGGATTACGCTTCGCTGGCTACCACAGATCTCTATTGGTAAGGAGGTTTTACATGCCCACAGGGAAGACTTAAGGCAAAACAAATAATTCCTTGAAAAGCGGTTAACACCAGGCAACAGCCTTGGCATGGGAAATGTGCAGGAGTCATGATTTTAACACGAGGAGATGGATAACGAGAAGAGCCTGTGGCTTTGCTTTCTGCCTGCCCTGGAAGCAGATCAAGGATGTGGGCTTCCTCTAGATGCCAGCATTTGGCCCGACTACAGGAATAACACAGGTCAGATGCTGTGCTACGCAGGCTCTGCCATCTGTTGAATTTGCCAAGTTTCCCCATTGGTTTGTTTCTATCTTTCCATATAAGAAGCTGTTGTGCCAATAATGGGGATGAGAGCGCTGTTGTCAAACAGCACAGCTGACCTGCAGGATCAAAGCTAATGCCAAAATGTGTGTTTTGTTGGATCAATACACTTTAGAGAGATATCACACAACTGTAGCACATAACTGATTTTGACTTTTCAGTATCAAATAAATGCCACGAGGGCTGTAGAAAAGCCCTTCTAACATGTGCCTCCAGCACATTATTGCAGCTGAACGGAATTTTTCAGTGTGAGGTCCTAGAAAATGTGATGTAAAAAATTATGTAGCCAAGTTGCCTGGCTTACAAAGCACTTGAAAAAATGATGAGTTAAAGAAGAACTGAATTCCAGAATTTTAAAACGTGGGTCACGGAGAAGGGAACAGTTAGTGCAAGTAACATTTTCAGGACGGAAATGTACAGAAAGCAAAACAATTTTGTATGAAGTAAGTTCAGGTAAAGCTAATGATTTGCTAGTAAAAAAGGCCATGCAAGCAGAACCAGAGGAAACCTGGAGTAGGAAAGTAAAACTCTGGAATTAGAGCCAAATGAGGACATGGATTAAAAATTAATTGACAAAATTCTGGACCAAACAGCTTTTTCCTAGAAAAAAGGATGAGCAGGGAAGTCTTCAGAAGAAAAGGTCAGTACGGATTTCTACCAGACCGCCTCCCTGCCTGTGGTCTGTAAGTCAGCCACAAAGCTGCTTCTAATCTTACATGTACCACAAAACTAGAGCATGACATGTCTATCTGTACAGTTCCCTTTAGCATTTTGATTCTTGTATTTTTGCATTAATTCATTGTTATTCTGTATACAGCATGCCGCTAAAATGAACAAATTAAAATAGAACATAATCCAGTTATGGTATAGAGAAATTATTAAAACAATATTACTCAGAATTCATTAATTCACTTCTGGATCCCGTGTTTCCTTCCCTGGCTTTTCACTCTGGCCGAGTTCAAATCAGCTTCACTGTCCCCAGATATTATCATCAGTATTATTTATATGACATAAAAAAAAAATATTCAATACAGAGTACTGTAAGTTATGAAATAAAATATCTTTGAATTCACATCTTTCATGAGACAGGATGAGCCCCTACCTCACAGTTACTTATTTTGCTGATACGTGTATGGAGAATGGTCACTGGATGTCTCTACTGTAACCTGTTGCTGACCACTGGCTTCCTGCAAATAAAAAGGAAGACAAGCCATGAGACAAAATCAAGCAGCATTACCTGCAATCTGTATTTCCATTTGACTCATGCAATTAGCAGTCTTCAAATCTAAACTCTTCCTCACATTTCTCAAGTGAGGTATTCCAAATCTGAGGTGTTAACTTTACCTTCATTTATATTTCAGCAAACTGAGAAATAAAATGATCATGGAAACCTTGTACTTCCTCAGCTGCTTTGATGATAATTAAAAAAAAAAAAAAACTCTCAAACTTTTGACATTATAGAAATCAATAGACAGAGAGAGCAAATAACTGCTAGAATATTTTCTATCTGCAGATGTAAAAGAGCATTCTGTCCCTCTCCTTTTGAAGGGGGGTGAGAAGAATGAGATCAACTTTCCACACAAACACTGTGAGTACTGTGATGGGATTGGCACTAGGCAACACAAAGAACTGTAGATGGGACTTTGCACCAGGCTCCCCAGAAGCCAGGCAATTAATTCAGCTGAGAGTGCTCTGGCAGACAGAGTAATCAGGTAATTACCAAAAGTACTTCTCTGATCCACATGGGCAGATGCACCAAACTGAATCAAACAAATTCTGGAGTTTCTGGACAAATAGACTTTGAATTAAATGGGTTTTTTTCTTACAGGTTCTGGAAGAGACTGTCTGGCACTCATTCTGAATACATGAGCTGCAGCATACCTTGTCTACCTCCTCTGTTAAAGGAGTACTGACCTATGAAAGGGTGTAAGGTAAGTCAAAATAGTAGATAAATTATTTTGTTTACTTATGTTATGCTCTCCAACTAAACTAATAAATTCCTCTTTGATGGAGAGATTTATTAGACAAACATGCACAGTATCCTGAGATGCCAAGGTCAAATAAGGATTCTTTGCAAAAAATTACAATCAAGGTCTGTTGGCAGAGAATTTTGCTCATAGGTAAACTAAGTGAAAGATCAAAACTACAATACACTCCCTGGCTTGTTACTATTGGAGTTAGGTTTGACAGAACACAAAGTTTGCCTGAGCTATGCTCATAGAGAAGATTGATCCAAGTACTGTACTGCCATAAGTACAGGTCATTCCTTGCTGTAATGCTGGCTATATTAGTTGAGAATAATAACATTTTATAGCTTTAATACATATGACATTCACAGTACATCCACAGTTACAATATTTGCCTTTACGCACTAACTTTCCTAGCCAAAAAAAAAAATCATATTCATATTTCTTATCTCTGGTCTTTTATAAAATATTTTATAAATCTACTGACCTCAACAGGAACCGCTGCTGTCTGGACATGTGTGTACTGGGGGATGTAGGCTCCTTGCATAGCTGTTGTGGCTGGCATGTACTAGAAAGACAGAGTCCATTACATTGAGTTAAAGTCCAATATAAGCTTAAACGTATTCAAAATACCTATCATGGTATTGTTTAACAGATATTGACTGTTTCCCTAAAGCAATATAGATGAGAGAAAGACTTTTGCATCTGAAAACAATAGGCTTTCCAGAAAAGTCGTGGATCTGTTTTGAGAAAATTCAAATTTAGACTTCAAAGAGTATGTAAAGGACTTTTCCTTCTCTGTTAACCCAAATCATCATATTTTCTTTTTTTAACCCAATCTGGTCAGAAAAGAAGGGTCTCGCAGTTTAGAAGCTAGCCTGAATTTCTTCTGATTCAACTTCGGTTCCACACTTTAAGAGATCAGAGTTGCAGAAAGGAGTATAAAGAGTAAAACTAACTATTTTTCATCTTTTGGATGCAACTCTGAAGTTACCTCCTGGATTCCTTGCATTTGTTTCGGTCTATTTTTATTTACTCATTTCCAATTTTTGATCAGTTAATAGGCTGAATAAAAGCTGCTGAATAAGATTTTAAAGTGGAGACAGTTCCTAATAATTCACTGGACATAAGATGACTTATAGGACTACTTTTTTCCACATGCAAGCTGCGCAGGCATGCTGTGATCTACACGCGGTATTTTCTACTCGGGTAAGTTCTATTTTGTATCAAATTGCTACATACTGTTCCAGTACTGCCTAATGAAAGATGACTCATCTGCTGTGTCAGAGGGCTTATCATTGATGCAGGCTGTAGTGACATGGTGTGGTCCATGGAGGGAGTCAGAACAGCACCCTGTTAAAGCAGAGAAACAAAGATATGGTTGCAGCACTCAGATTTGAATTTCATTTTTGATTTGGGAGTCTACGTATGGACTGTCCTTCCGAGGGGATATACCACAAGAACTCTCCTTAATCCCAGGCACTGACTCAAAAAGCAGGTCTGGGGCACTCTGAGTATTTTACTTGAGCATCTGTAGATGCTCAAGGTAGAAGACCTGCTTTGACTTCCCATTGTGCATTCAGCTGAGGTGCAATGCACTTGAGAGACCTGCTGAAAATGCTTCGTGAAATATGAGTTTAACCAGATGCTGACTTGAAAGCAAAAATTTGCACTTTACCTGGTACAGATTCCCTTAGCTTAAGCTTTGGAATTTCATGCTTTAGGAAGAAACTTTTATCTCATCTTTCGGAATGACGGCTTTGGAGGAGGAACATTTGTGTTGGGAGAATTCTGCCCATCACACGCGATGTTCACACAGGAGACAGCTGCCCTACTTAGTGGCTGGTTTCATTACAGACACATTTCAGAAGAGTGACTTAGCAATGCTGATTCTTTGTCTAAATACCAGCTGCTCTGATGACATTTCTATTGCTTCTGCACCATTTTGTTAAGTTCATAAAAATCACACACTAAACTTTTAAACACTTCAGATTGCTAAATATGGAGGACACTCTCCTAAGGTTTTCAGAGGTAACTGAAATGGAAGATTATCAAGAAATTTCATTTTACCAATCATGTTCCACAAAAACACATTTCCAAATACTTTGTATGACTTATGCTTGCAGAAGGTGTTGATTAAAATTAATGGAGAGTCAACACTAACAGAAATAATTGCAATGTACTGAAAACAAGTATTTTGAATCAATAACTAATCCTTAAAGAGAAAAAAAAAAAGTACATAATATACTTGGAAAAACAACCATGTGATCAGTGTAGATGAAATGAGTCACAGGCACATCAAACACTGAAAGAATTTCCTGTCTGTAGACTGCAGGCTTCTCTGAAAAGCAAATGAGCAAGACAGCACCCGTCTTTGCACAGGCCAAAACTGAACCTCAGTCTAGAATCTAGGTCTTTATTTTCAACTGTGAAATCTCATCTTGTGTAGCTGTGAAGCTAATACACCTTATAGCATTATAACAGATCAACCCTTGTCTTTCACAGCATTATTCGCAGGATGTTGTTTTATGAAAATCAGTGTTGAGAGAGAAGGAAGTTAAAACCTGCTCTGTGTATGTGTATTTAACATCAAAAACCACAAATACAACAACAATTAAGTGTGTGAGAGGGTGTTCTGGTTCAATATCACCTTCTCTGCATGCCCAAGAAGAAAATGTTCTGCCAAGAAGATTTACATTTTATAATCTGCATGGAGAGGTTAATTAAAGTCAAGACAGTATCCTTTCTATATCTGGAAACAGACCTGTTTGTTAACTATGGGAGTGCATGCATTAGAGTGCCTGTTATTATTAGTAATGCTCATCCCAAGAAACCCAGTAATTCTCAGATATAATGGTACTTAATTGGCAAATGACATAGACAAGAAGCAAAATATCATGGGAGAGCAGAGATTAGAATGCCTGACAGTCTGGTACAGATGCCACAGCCAAAAGTGTAGGGAGACCAGCATTACTCATGAGCGGTGAAGCCAGAACAAGCCATGCAGGTTTTCTCAAGCGAGTGCCCATAAAGTAATTTATATCACTACATCCATCTGTCTTCCACAAATTATCCAGTCTGAACTATTGTAGACCTATTCTAAAACACTGGGTCTCTAATTTCAGCTCCTGAAAGGTAGACAGTATGTAAAACATTTGGTATTTGCAAAGTGCTTTCCATTTAAAGTAAAAAAACCCAAACAAAACCAAAACCACCCAACACCACTAAGTTTCCTCTTGGAAGTTTTCTCTAATGATCCTCATCACACTGATATTCTGCAGGTAGATTTCTTTTTTTTCCTAACAAAATGAGGCTCCAGTTCAGGTTACTGTCTTTGTTTCGCTTTTCATTTTGATCCATGGAAGTAATTGGGCAGGGATTGACATACTTCCTATTGTTTAAAAGTATGTAAAGTGTTTATATAATAGATAAACACAACAATGAAGAAGCATAAAAACTTACTGGGTGCTGCATTATGTACGGCTGAGGCTGCATCCAAGAAGGACTCTGAACCTAGAACAAAATTGGCATTTTATTTTTCATTTTACACATTCTTGGAATACTCCAACTTAGATGTAGTAATAATTTAAATCATGTTAACATGCCTCCTCCCTTATTTATTGACTTTTTAATCCAATTAATCACTCTGTGGAACAACAGTGATTTCTATGAAAAATGTATTCATTGTAACCTGTAAATCAGAGACAAGATTTGGAGGCCATATACCACATACACCTTTCAGAACAAAATACAATATTTTTAGTGCAGGTTTCGGAAACTTTATCAAATACAATGAAAGGGGTCAAATAGATGAATGACAGATTTCTGCTATGTTGAAAAAGGGGGCTCCTTCTGTCTCAGAAATTTCTTTGTGGGAAAGTAATTGGGATCTCAGAAGGTATAGCACCATTTGCCTTCTAGTGTGATCAGAATAAAATAAATTATTGTATTTTCACAATTAAAAAAAATAATAAATCAGGAATTCTGCTGTAATTTTGTTCCAGGAAAAGGGAGAAGATTTAGGAGAGCTGTTCTTCTGCACGACATTGTGCTATGTTATTCCTAAAGCACAGGAAGAGGAGGAGGTTCTGATGAGAGTTCCTGCTCTTGCATCAAGCACATTTTCTCTCCAAAACTGGTGACCGCCCAAATACTTCAACTGCAGCAGAATGCCTAACTTTGCATGACAAAGTGAATTATAAAAAGGGAAACTAATAGGTTATATCGTTATCCTGGTTAAAAAGAGCTGGTTGCAACAGCTCTTTGAAAAAGTGTGCAAGAAATACTAAAGGTAAGGACAAAAATGTTTCCTCCCCACCTGCTGCAGGAGTGTAGGGTAAGGCAGTAATCTGACCTGCACTGCACACACAACTGGCTCACCACTGCTGCCAGACATTTAAAGCCCTTTAAATGCCTCTACCACCATTCCCAGAGTCCCGTGAACAGGACAGGTAAACACATAGCCCTGAAAAAATCCCAGGTGAGGCATTTTCTGGAAGATGGAAACATTTCTTCCCTCCTTTTGGTCCGACTTTCAAATCGGAGTTGTTTTTTTTTTTTTTTCTTTTTCAGTCAGGAAAAGAGCAAACAGGAGTTCAAAAATGGAATGGAAAAGACTGGAACACTCCCTTTCCTCAGGCAAAATCTTAATGGCAAAAATACCGGTACAGCCTGACTAAAGCTTTGGCTAATCTCACACTACGATAGTAACTGGCTCAGTGCAGTCGTTTGGGTACACAGGGGCTGCAGAAACAAACACTAGCCAAAACTTTATTACATTTGTTTACCCGAATAAGAATAAATCAAGGAGCAGGTTGTACCATGCCTCAAAGGAAAAAAAAAAACCAAAACTGTGCTTGCGTGATACGTTCTGTTGTGTAGAAGACAGAAAGCTGCAGGTTTCAGTGAGAAGGGAGCAGTAATGAAGATATGACTAATACTCAAATTGTGAAACTCTTCTGGCCAAGAACCTCCTTCCTCCTCAATACAGAATACTTCAATTTAATTTTCAATTCCAATTACTGTGTCACTTCAAGCATAATGATATTAATAACTCCATCCACAATAATTTAAGCTCCATGCCATGTATATTGAAATACTGGTAACTACATTTCTGGCAACATAATGGATTGTGGTCTGCCTATCTCAATAAGCTCAAAAAACAATACTGTATTGCTAAGTAGTATGTTTCCATGCCAACTTCCAATTTTTACTTGGATTCTGAATATCAGAGAGTCTTATATTGATAAATAATTTATATTTTAATAAAGAATAGCAGATAATTTTGCTGAAATATTTTTCTGGGTAAGAACTTACTGTAATTTCTGAGGTAATGCAGAATGATTCAGTACACTGAAAAATAGAGTCTAGCACTGTCTGCCGAGAGCAAACATTGTGTTGCATAAGTTACCTCAGAAATTAATATTAAAATAATCCAGCTGCCCTTCACACCAGACAACACTGTTTTAACTCCTACACAGCACTTTGCTCATGCAAGATGGCATTAGATCGCCGGACTAATATTAGACAATTCTTCCTCATCCTCCTCACTTGGAATTGAAGGCTGCATGGAAATTTCTGCACGAGACAGCTGACAAAATGGCCCGCAGTGCCTCTGTTAGCCTTCTGTCTCCCCTTTACAGACCCTTCCATATTCATTCACACACGTAGGACATTAGAAAGCTCAGCATGTCTCTCTCACTAGAAAACAAACAGCCTCTTCTCTGACATAGAGAGGTAAGAATTTTCTAAATTAGTTTGAGTTATTTATGACCTGAATCACTGCTGTTCACTCCATCTATGTGTTAAACAGTAAAATGCCAAAATAGCTCATCATTTAGCGTACACTGGCATAATTGGCAGGTCTCAAGCAGTAATTACAGAGCACACATCTCAGACTGCCATACTAGTAGTATTTAAAGCAAGTTGTTTGTAAACTGAAATGTATGATGTCCTAAAATTGAGGATTCCCAAGAGATCTACATCAAAGTACTAAAACTGTTCCATATAATTCCTCAGTGTGTTGAATTGTATATCAATATCCCTTGTGAGGACTCAAGATGGCATGTATCAAAATCCCTCTTGAGAAAGTTTTGGACTGGGCTCTAAAACCAAAAATGTCCACAATTTATGTTTTAATTTATTGTTCAAAATAAAATAACGTTTGGCTTAGAAATACTGTGCTAGGTTATTAAATGCTTTACTCCTCATATAAAACCGCTGAATTTGAACGTTGAGGTAATTTGAACTCTGAGCTCTTTCTTTCAAATTTCCTTCTCTAATGTCAAGAAAGTTTCGGTACCCTTCTCGGTACAATTACATAAGACATTATTGTTGAGCTTTCTGAAAAAAAACCAGAGAAAAGCTCAAAATGCATGGAAAAATACCTTTAAAAATGAATTTAATTAAACCGAGAAGGTTTTAAATAAAGAATAATTACTTCAGATATACTGCTGACATTAAAATGATTTGACTGAGAGAAAATGAAAAATCTCGCATAAAATGCAGAAGTGGCTGCAAATCCCTCAGCCATCAGCACGAGTTGGAGACTTGGTTTTGCAAGACACCAGGATCTCATTAAACTGCTGTGCTTCCTGACACACACACACACACACACTCTTAGGTTTTCAGGCTGTCACTTCCATGCTGTACAGCACGAGGAGGCCACTTCGTTAAAATGAAGCATTATTGGAGACCTCATAAAACCAGATGTAACAATTGATAAACGTAAGCTCCGATGAACGATTTCAGCTACAAGTTCTAAATACAAACCTGGTATGTAGAAACCGGAGAAGCAATATATGGTGTAATAGATGTCTGAGTGATCATTCTGTTTGCTGTAATACTGTAGGGTGATGGATAAAATCTAGAAAATGCAGAAATAGTTATTAAATGCCAGTTCTGTGCATCTTTCGTAATGCAAACTTTTTTTTCTTAGTGCGCCATTATTCAACATACCCATTTTGTAAAGCAGCTGTGGTTGGATCATATGTGAGTGTCATTCCAGCCTTTAAAAAAAAAAAAAAAAAGAAGTGGAAAAGAAAGAGTTGACAAAATTAATTTTAATTGTAAATTTTTTCTCTTATTCTTTCTTTAGTTGTCTCATTTTTAACTGAAAATTTGTATTGAAATAATTTATTACCACAACTTAGGGAAAGGTTAATTGACAGAAATAATTATATATTGAAGAGAATCACCAATATGGACTGTGAATACAAGTTTCCATGTTCCCATCATAAGGAACAAAATGCAATCTGTTAAACACCTGGCTAAAAGAACATGTGTGTGTTTAAGATTCAGGGCATGCCGATGATTACGTTAGGGTGTTGCCTACAATGCATAAACTATAAGAATGGATGGGGAGTGCAGTTTTTCAGAAGGCACATTTGAATTTTCCTGTCTAATATAAATGAGGTGTCTAGGCTTGCTAACCACAGTAGGTCTGCAAAACTATTATCTTGAACATTAAAGATTAAAACAACTGTTGACTAAAAATAATAATGCTGCATGGCACTGGTATACTATTTTAATCTTGTGAAAGTGATGTGCATTTTAGTGTTGCATAGATCAAAGGATTATTTACTGCATGTAAGCACAGTTATGTTTCTGGTAGTTTAATAATATGAGAAAGCTGAAGTTTATAATTTGACCAAGTTGAAGGAGATTTTATTGCTCACTTTAATGAGATAGGACTCGGCGTTTCACATTTTGCTTTTTCTCCTCAGAAGAAAGGCACAGTTAAGTTTTTTTTTTATAGAGACACAAACTGTCAGGTAAGAGCTGCTTGCACATTTTTAATACGCCAAAGACCCAAGCCAAGAAGTCTCAATGCCTATCATTTTCCTAAGTATTCATTATTGCACACCCACACTAAAGCTTGAAGGAAGGACTTACAAGTCTCACCTCGCCTTCTCTGTGCCATGCTCTTCCATTCTGTATGTATTTATTCTGATTCTGTCTCTTTTTCTGTCCTCCATCGGCAAACTTGCACAATAAAGGTTCTGCAGGAACTGAGAAGAAAGAAGAAAAATTAGTTGAAGTAGCATTCATACACAGGTGTTCAACTCTCCAAATGAGGTATGGTTTTAAGTTATATCCCAAATAAGACAGTTAAATAACACAGAGCTGTACTACATCATCAACAACTGTTCTGCACAGCACGAAGACAGCTGCCACACACAAACAGAGCATCTGGAACGCCTTATATCTTGCATTTTAAACTACTGCTGTAAAACCTGTTGGAAAGAAATATGGTCTGCATATCCTGAGTATGTGTCTCTTGGTCTGGGGATGAACAAGAACTGCCATCAGAATTCTGCGCTTTGCCTCTTTGGAAGTGTATCCAAGGAGGGTGGAGAAAAAATCTGGCCAAAGGTCTATAACATATTCTCCCCACCCCTTGGAGGTTTCAGTAATGTACCAAAAACTTAAAAGTGTTTTACTCATCCAGAACAGGCAGAAGAGCTGGCACAGTACATCCACTTCAGCTGGCAAGGGAGAGGGGGCACCTTTATCTCCTGACACCTTGCACTGAGAAAATGCCACAACTGTCCATTCCCATTTTATCTCCTCTCTATAAAGAACACCCAATGCAACCAGAAATTCCTCAAGATTGTCCTTTTGGGTTTTTTTGCATACTGCCATGAAACAGTATCACCACATTTCATTATTTTTTGTTATTGTTTTTATTAGTTCTCCTAATACAATCCTGACCATTATTTCAATTTTTAATGTCAGAATTGAAGCAATGGAAAGGTTTGCATAGTATTCTTTCTTTCCCTGTTACTAGCTTCCATGTTTCCAAGTACCTATGGCTGAAGCACAGCTCTGCTGCATCACACCACACCCTCCCTAATCACAGGGTGGAATCACTGTTATGACTTGGATGTAAATGCTTCTCTGCCAATAATTCCTGACACATGAGCTGTCTAAGCTTTACCATGACACTCCTCCAGTCATTCTCTGTTTGGAAACATCTTCATGAGACATGGCTGGACCTGAAAACATACAGGTTTCCAAATGCAGAGTAAACACATAGGGTGGGAAGGCCACCCACTAAAAAACAACCCCAAGAAAAATTTTCAACAAAATCTATTAATATAAGCATGGTGAGTGCTGACGTCTCTTTGCGCTGTCTGCATTTGCAAAAGATGATTGGTATTGAAAACCTCAGAGATGCTTAACCTTGCAAAGAGCTTGACTTTTAAAACTTTGGCACAAAGAGAGCATTAATGGCCAAGTCATCCCTGGCTTTGGATGTCACACCTAAAACACTAGCTCCGGTTCTACTGGAAAAATATCCACTTCCTGCATGACACATCTTTTGACAGCCTTCCCTATAAAAAAGGGAGACAGAACTGGTGTGTGGTTCCCTGTCTCATCTCCAGCACTGACCACACGGGCCAGAGACCTGGACCTTTCCTACCTGTTGCTGTTATACAGAGAGTCAGACTATAACATTAAACATGACAACCAAATTAGTTTCAAATCTATTATCCTACAGAGAATAGTAATTAAAATCCTATAATCATAAAATAAACCAGGAAAAGGTTAGGCTAATGACAGTGGAAAAATATAGGAGACTTATGGACGATGGAGTAAATGAACAAGGAAATAACAGAAACCCTACAGTAGGAGACAAACTGGAAAATATTGTCTTCAAAACCTTGCATTTCTGAGGGGATTTTTGGCATTCCCAGAACCGAGTTTTGCTTTGGGGTCTTCTATTATGTGAAGCAACTTCTGTTTCAACATATTTGGGGCAAAAAGGTACTATATTAATATGCTGATGGATGATTTGATGTTGCTTTATAAAAGCTATATCCCAATAACCTTGGTCATAGCACACAGAATTTTAGTTCACATGTAGTTCTCTTGCAATAAGAGGAGGTAATCTCAGAATATGTTAGCCAATATGGGCAAATTTGTCAGGTTCTGGTCTGAAATTATTTCGATTGATTTTACACAGTGAGGAAAACAAAAATCCATTGGACAGTAAGAAAGGAGGTCCAAAAACTGAAGTTAACTGCCTTAAATGAAAAAAAGCTCTTCCCCAATTTGAAAACCTTTGGCCACTTATGCATTATTTCAAAAAATCTAGTTTTGTGGGGAGCATATGTGACTTCCAAAATATGCACTATAAAATTTTGCATGAAGTCAAAAGAAACTGGCATGAGAACAGCACAGAAAGACATCAGAAAAACCCTAAAGGTTTCTAGGCCTGTCATTCTGTATTATAGCACTCACAGGTAGTAAATGCTTTATTTAAATCTGCATTATGCTTTCATTAAAAATCCCTACAATGAATTGAAAAAAACTTTTCTGAAAGCATTGTTTGTGCTTGCATTTCCCATCATTGTCTCAACATAAAGATCTTTTTTTTAAAAAAGCAGAGTAAACCTGTCCAACTGTTTGAATAAAATGTTCATAAAAACCTATTTTAAGAATAAATCCGAATTTTTTGTCAGTAGATAACTGAAAACAGCTACATTTCAAATGATTAAACATCTTCTGTGTTGCATTGTAAAAATTCTCTGACAAATTTAAAGAAGGAGAAAAAATGGAGTAAGAATTATAGACATGTACTGGATTTTGCATATGTAATATCCAAAACCTGCAGCAGTGAAGAAGCTCAAACATTTAAAAAGCCATCAATTTGTGATCTAACAGAAGTTAGTGCTCCATCTTAGAGAACACAGACCCAGCCATGGGAACCCTTGTTTCTCTGACCTTCCACCTTCCCTTGCTCCTCACTGCACCCATGAAAGAGGCCAAATGCTGTGAATGCTCCAACTCATGTGAAAAAACCCAGGGCAGACCATCTACTTAATAGCACCAGCTGCTGTGAGCAGGCTGTACAGCACTGGCCTTCCCTGATTCTGGTTCAAGATCTGAAAGCTGGCAGTGGGGACTGCTCCAGTTGAAAGCCCAACTGCAATTTTTGGCTGCTCTTCCATACACGTGACCCGAATAGCACTGTGCTCATTCCTGCAACAACACAATGACTGATGGTCATCAGAAGGAGGGTCATGAGAAGGAGATAAAGCTTCTCGGGAGCCAAGTATGACCTACTGATCTCCCTCCCACCAGAGAGTGAACATAGACCTTACTCCCTCCAGAATTAGATCTGAACTTTGTTTCTTCAGCTTACCTTTTCTCATATTTTTCACAAATATGCAACATATTCTCTCTCTTGCACATAAGAGCATGCATGTTACAGATACATATTTGAACAAAAAGCTCCAACGAGTCCTACGGACCAGTTAAGCAACCTTTTGTAGTCCAGGAAGGAAGGGAGAGTCATTTTTATTGTTTAATTGCTGGGAACTGTGCAAGTCCAGTGATGAAGCAGATCATTAATCATTCAGTGACTTGTCTGTATGTGCAAGACAAAGGCAGAGTACAAATATCCAGAGCTGCATTCACAGCTGAGAGGTGCCTGATGTAAAAGGCCATGACTTACAGTGGAGTTAAGCTTTTCAGCTAGGACCCCATGTTTAACATGCCCGCTCTTCTGACACACCATGAAAACCAGCACTGCCAATGGTTTGCAGATGCCTGTTGAGCTGCAGCCATGTAACCACGAGCTTTCCTGGCCTTCAACAGCAGGTCAGGGCTTCAAAACTTGGGGATGGAAAGCGCTGACCATCTCATCCTGCCCTGAATCACCCTCCTCTAGGGCTTATGTTTTTAAAGAAGAGAGATGTGAAAGCAATATTAGTCCAGAGTGTAAATTCTTCCTTGTAGACACTTTGTGCACATCTGAACATCAAAATTCAGTTTGTCTTTCTTCAGTGTCTACCCAGGTATGTACCAGGTGATACCATAAATGCAAGAACAAAACTGATGTCCTTTGTTTTACTTTGTATTTACACCCTTGACTTTACATGGCTAATTTTATCGACTTTTCAATAAATCCTGCTTTCAGTTACTAAAAAATACGACAATAAGAGTTGAAAAATACTATTCTTTTCGTCAGTTTTCAATTAAACTGCATCTTTTAGAGACTTTCATTGCTTATTTTCTAGTGCAAAGCATATGGGACTTAATGAATTCTGACATTAAAACATCACTTTAATGATAGAGCAAGCCTGTACAGCTAGAAACTTTTGCCAAAGGCTGTGGGAATTAAAAAAGAAATTGTGCAATCCAAGATCAGGGTAGCTTTATATCTTTAAAGAGAAATTAAATATTATACTCTTCACCATCCTAGTCTTCACCATAATGCTCAGGATTACATTGCTTTGATAATTTAGACAAGGTTTAATAATTTGTCACAGAAGGATATGTTGAGTGGTTTTAAGAAGCATTTTTTCTTTTCTTTTCCTATGTTGCTTCTTAAAACTAAGCAGCCATTGCAAATTATGGGAGTTAGAGCAGTTAAACCCTCTAATTCACAGATTTCACAAAATATTCAGAGTTGCTGATCCTTGTGGGTCCCTTCCAAGTCCAAAGCTTAAGTGAACGGCCCATACAGGGATCAAACCTGCAACGCTGGTGCCTTAGCGCCATGCTCTGACCAGCTGAGATAATCTCAGGGTCTTGATCTAAGGAATGAGATTTTTGCCCCTCTGCCTTCAGTGTGACAGCCAGGAGTGACACCGGCACTGTCAGCCCTTGACACCCTGCAGCAGTGTTTTTCAGGCTGTGGTTCATGTGTTTTTTCTAAAGGAGCTGTGAAAGCTAATGGAAAGAAAAGTGAATTTATGGTCAAGCAGCTTAAATTCACTAGAGATCTTCAGTGCTGGATACTTTGTAAAGGTAAGAAACTAGAAAACACTCGAATACGATTGACAGAAGGCAGCTGGGTCAGGGCTCCATTTTCACTCCTACCCGCACTAGAGAGATGTGCAAGACCAGATCATTTCAAACAGTAGGGTCTGTCATTCCTGCTGTCAGGGTCTGTCATTCCTCTTCCTAGTCTAGTCAAGAACACAGGCAGGAGAAGGGCTCTCACACACTCAATTTTCTCCCTAAAACAGATTCGGAGTGACCAATATCTTTATCCTAAGTGGGAAGAGAGGGGTGGGTCATGGATAATTTTTGATTTTTGCATCATCACCATAACCAGCCACTCCTGAAGCAAAAATGCTCTCTACCTGACACCCATTAAACCAAAATCACCTTAGTTCTTTTTCAGTAAAAGAAATATTAAATAATCCATAAAGCCTATAGAACAGGCATAAAACTTCTGTAACTTTTTAACTTCTATATTTCTCATTTTAAAGATAAGAGAGACAAATACACTCAGACTTACACATACCTTACATATTCTACAGCACAGCTGCTTTTAGTTATTTATATAACTATTCTCATGTCTCATCACACAGCTACATCCTACCGTGATTGGGAGGAGATGCCTTTCAAGATTTTGCCCAGAAGATCATTTCTACAAACACTACGGCTGCCACACAAGACTAAAAGACAGTGAACACTGAGTATCATCTTTGGGGGAGGAAGGCCAAGCACGCTGCTGCTCTGCTCTCACTGCTCATCTGCTGGGTCCTGGCTCTTTACACCAGCCTGGTCTGTTTCCTCCAACGCACGTCATGATGCACACATTTCACAGGAGAATAGAAAAGCTTTAAGTATTACATTCTTCACTGAAAACAATAGTTCTTTAGGGAGAGAAGTGGAACTAAATCCAAAAGTTACTTTACAATTAGAGCAATCATATAATAAACATTCAGTTGAGAAAATAACTAAGTACAAAAATTAGAGTTCTGAGTTTGGATTTTGGTGACAAAATGGAAAGGAAGTCCTAGTCCATAAAACACAACCAACTATTACAATAACCTACATTAAAAAAAAGGACAACCCCAACAACAAATGGTGAAACTAATACATCACTTCTAGGATTTTCAGGACTATACCAATTTGCAGTGCATTTCAAATTGCTCTCTGAGCTAACCTTTCTTCTTCTTTACTGAAGATAAACAAGGACACACTAAATATTGAATATATTTCATTAAGCTAAATAAAGCCTGAATAGCCAGTTACATATGGGTTTAGCTTGCTCAGCATCATCAATGCCCGGTTACTCACCTAACTCTAGAGTTGACACTTTTGTGACCATCCTGTGTTAATCCCTGGCCTTCTGAGATTCTTAAGAGGGTTTTTTGTTGTCTTCTCATGCTCCAGGGGAGGTTTCACCTATGCTTTCTATAACTGTTTGACCCATTCTTCCATTTAAACCCAAACTTAGTTAAAATAACAAAGCTGCATTAAGAAAGCATGTTTTTGTTGAACAAATGTTCTTCCTCCCACACCTATTTCATTACAGGCCCATCTCTCCTACCCTCTTCATCCTGATAACAGTGTTTTTAGAGCCAGCTCCCTTTGCTGATTTTAGCCAAGTTTCTAGGACACAATGTTTTAATTTAAACATAGTTCCAGTTCTACGATTTTGTTTTGCATGTGTTTGAACTTGATCCTTTATAATCCCAATGGTTGCTAACCTATTTCAAAACAGTTTCCTTATCTCTGCTTGTTCAAGAGCTTTCCCACTACCATCCAGTTTTCTCTGTGCAGGTAGTCCAAAACCACAGTTGTCTCGTGACTGTGCCACTTTTTGGCAGACTGCAGTATATACCATTATGCATAATTTGAATTCTCTAATAAGACTGCATTATTGGACAGGTGCTTGCTATGTGGTATGGAACTCCAGGAAGAATTTGAACTCCACAAAAACCTTTGCAAGGAGCTATGAAACTTCACAGCACCAGCATGGAAACAGAGCTGAGGCTGTACCCCATACAACAAAATTGAAGGTCTTTAAACACCAAGGTTCTCACAAGGCCCTTATGCACCTGATTATTTGTCTCTTTTTCAGTATCGTGGAAGGTGAGACCCCATCCCACTTAATGCCTGCCCTCCAGACATTTGGAGTTATCTATTTCTGAGTGACTGATCTAGACACCCTTTTTAACCACGAGGACAGTCTCTGGAGGTGTGTTTTTCTTTACCTGTTCCAGACAGAGAGCCTGGACAACTACTTTGCAAAGTAAGCATTAGAAGTTCAAGCCTGTGAGGTGGATTACATCTTGAGACCCCTGTTTAGTTTCCACTTTCAGACAATGGACAGTTCTGTGCAAATTTCTTGTCCCTAAATCATCACATTTTTATGTTAAATGTTTCCTTCATACTGCAAAAATTGTTCCTACAATTCCAAGCAGCAACTTTTTATTTCTACGTGGTTGAACCTCATCGTGTAAGGGTGCAACTCCAGCTTCAACAATGGCCCTCTGGAGACAGAGCATGATTAGCAATGCTTGAAGCTCATTCACTGAGAACGGGAGAATGCAAGTGAAAATAAAAATTAACAAACTTAAAAACACTAATAGGAGCTTCTGTTACCGTTTTTTAGTGTCATTACTGTCTGTTTATACATAGGCTGCAACATTTTTACTAAATGCAATAAAGTAAAAATAATAATATAACTAAAGTAACAAATGCAACAATGTGCTTACATTTACCAAAACTCTGTAACAAAGTTTTAACTAAATAAAAACCTCAGCAATTAATCCCAATGCAAAGGGCCTCCAAAAGCAAGGCTGGGGAAGTCAAAATACTGCATTAGATTAGTTTTGCTGAAGGGAGTGGTTTCCTGTGCTCTGAAGCATTTTCCATCCTTACAGCAGCACAGACTGCCTCAAACTGGAGCAATCTTTCAGGGATGAGGCATGTTTGGAGTTTTACTAAACAAGCTGCATTCTTGTCTGCCTGCCGAGGGCTACTTTCCTCCTCCTTAGTGACAGGGTCTGGCTGCAGAGAAAATTTCACCAGTGGGATAAAGGCAGCTTCAGCAACCACATCGACATTGTAATTTGTACAACTCCCACTTGGGATTCTCAATAAAATGCCTACTGAAAGCTGCCTGGAATGTCAGGCATGTATTTTTTCCTTCTTTATTGTCCTCTTTACTTTCTATTTTACTCAGCAGCTCTGAATTTCCTTTCCTCATTTTTCAGTGTTCATGGAATATACATTTTGTTTCTTAGAAACAGTGCTGACAAAGCAGACAAACTGATGAGGAACTCGGTGTGACAACAAAATTGTACTAAGCCTTCTCTGAATTTTGCCTTGCACAATATTTCTAGAAGCAGCATTCCATGCTGACCTCCTTCCATTTTCCTGAAGGACTTCAAAAAAACCTACCCTGACTTGAGAGCCGCAGCTCCCCAGTGAATGATCGTGCCAGGCACTGCTGCAGATTCCTTTTTTTTCCCAAGCAAATATTTTTTTGAAAATACTTTGAAAAAATCATCAACAGATGACAAAACCAGCCAATTTTTGCTTCTGAAAAAAGCCCTGCCCAGGGACAATCAGCCAAATTCTGTTCTGATACAGATATTTGTTTCCTCACTTCAACTGGGATTATGTGGGATGTAAATTTGTACATAGCTGGCATCTTAGCTGCTTGTTTCTCTGCTAGGAGAGAACACTACTCGATTCCTAGAAAAGGTTTACAACAGAAAAGCGATATAGTGTGTTCCAAGCAAGCGTTACAGGCATCCAAAAAGACACAGTTTAATTTTAATAAGCCTGCCTCTAAAAGAGAAGCCAGATACAACAATCAGTGTAACAGGCTTCCACCATGTAAGCAATAACCTATTCATACATCTTGTAAGAAATATATACAACATACCAGAAACTCCTGCTGGTGTCTTTATGAATTTTCCATTAAAATGAGCAATCACTGCTTCACATTTTTCTGTTGACTCCATCCTAAGAAAATAAAGAATAATTTACATAAATTAAACACTCAACCAGATTCCCATGTTTGTGATTTTTTTTTTAAAGCATATTTCTTGCTTTTTCTCAGAGCATATTTCTTGCTTTTTCTCTCTTCACTGCTGTGGCTTGCTTTCCCATGTGTGAACAATGGAGAAGATGTTTTCTAAGATCATATAACTTCAGAAAGGTAAAGCCAAACTCAATTAAAATTTTATGTACTCTGAGACCAAAGTCAGTGCCAAACTGAAAATAATACTCTTATTTACTCAGAAATTATACTGTAGCTGTCCAAGCTGGCTAAAGTACCTCCGTTGTCTTGAAAGAAGCAGAAAGACTGACTCACTACTATCACTCATAACTGAATCCTTAGTGGCCATGCTGCATGCAGCAAAGGTTAATGCCACTCTTAAGAGAGGATTCAGAACTGTCTGTGCAGTTTAAGAGTAATAAACTCAAATATAAACCTGCCTGACTGCATGACCCAAACTGACCTGGCAGCTTTTAGCTCATACACATCATCTCCACTAAATGATGCACCTGGCTCTTATTTAATTGTCTGCAAGTTCAAAACGGGAGCCAATACCAGCACAGCTGTGATGGCTAGTGAGAATGTATCCAAAATCTTGAACAGGTTTGTGCACTTATGCTGTCAGATCTAGACTTAACAGACTGGGCAGACGGCTGGAGAGCTCCTGCTGGCCCGGGAGTGGCTCCGAGGCCGCAGCTACACCCTCACAATGCAGCGTGGATGTGTCAGCCCCAGCTGCCAGCTCGGACTCAGCCGCAGCCAACGACTGAGATGTGCAAGTACAACAAAATTTATTTTAATAGAAGAACATTTTTTGCAGCTGTCTGCAAGATGATGTTTGGTTAATGTTGAACAGATAATTTCTTTTCATTTGTTCATTAAGTTCTGTAATTCGTATCCACAAATTAGGCCAATGGGTTCAGCAGCAAAGAACTGGGACTAAAAATTACTAACTCTTGGCATCTTTTTAATTCTGATAGCCTTTCTGCACAGGCTGACAAAACACAATCATAGACAACAACCAAAATGCCACATTGAACAAGAGGTTTTTCTAAGGATTCCAAAAATATCTCTTAGAGAATATTCAGGAGTTCTGGATTGTTGGATCTGCATCAAAGAAATCTAATTTTTTTTTTGTCTCACATGAAACAAACAATATAATTTAGTTTCAGACTCAAGTCTGGACTTGATAAAATACATTACTTCCTATTAACCTAATAAAAGTCTCCCAAAGGCAAGAAATTAAAATATTTATTTAATGTCTACAGGTTTCTTGGAAAATTTTAACTTTAATTAATATTTATCCAAAAATTTTCCAATACAAGACAAATGTTCACCTTGCAGAAGGAAAGAAGTTCTAATTAGATATAGGAGCAACACTTTTCCTATAACTTATGTATACTATATGCATGCATATAAATAAACATTTATACAAAAATATCTTCACCCTTGTATATATAAAACATAAAATGCATAATAGAGAAACTATTGAGAAAATACTTTAAAACTATCTATTTTGATGTCTTCAATACAAGTGAGGTTTTGGATACACACAAGCCTTTTGGACTTTTGCATATGATTCTAGAACACCTCCAGCTATATTAGGAAAAAAAAATCCTATCATATTTCCTACCATACCACTGATTCAAGGTAGAGGTGGTAAACAAGTTTAGGGAGAAGAGACTGAATGAATTCAAAATGCCTACTGAATTTTAGAGTGGGTGTTACTATATTCTACCCTTCATAGTACCAAAAAGTGAAAGCCACATAGAAAACACAAGTATATGAATGAAATTTAAATGCCCAATTAATTTCACCCCAAAAATATTACAAACACTTGTTGATTTTTTTAAAGGAGACAGGAAGAAATTCTAGCAAAGTCCAAACTTGCTGGTTTTCCACTCTTAAATAATGACTATCGTTCTATTATTTCTAATTTTGTTCCTTTGTTATACCTTCTTGAAACTGGACCGTCTGACAAGCATATAAAGTTGGGGCTCAAGGCACGAGTGGGGGGAGAGATTTTAAAACAAAGAAAAATAAAAATCACAGTGCTATGAAATACCTCCCAGCCAACTCACAGGAAAACCAATCCCTAAAAATTTTGGCCTCATCAAGAGATAAATTTGCTCAGTTCTTTTCTGTTCATTAACTTTAGATTCTGCTATTTGTTCAAATACAGAGCTATTGTAATACTGGCTGAACATCTGAATTACTGAAATTTGACTTCACAGGGATTTTACAACATATTTTGAGAATCCCAATTCTTTGCTCGAAGCAGGCTCTTATTTTTGATAATAGAAACCCTCAATTTAAAGCCCCTAAATTTTGATTGTTATACTAGGTTTAAAGCAGGACTTAGATAAATAAAAACGACACAGAAAAGACTTTGATGAAGAGATCCCAGAAAAAATAACTGCATTAACTAGAGAAAAAGTAGACTCATATGGACAGAATATTTGGGAGGTATCTACTAATTTATGGAAAATACTTGTTCTTGTTGATTTGGGCGAGATATTTGACTTAGCACACAAATATTTTAAGATGAGATTTACTGTAAGTGAATAAAAATGTTTTCTTTCCCAGGTGACATCATGTTAATGAGCCTGAAAATTCAAAGGGCTGATGTTCAAAGGGCAATGATGAGTTCATTTTCTCCAAGGAACTAATGAAGAAAAACAACAAAATAAAAAAAGGCGTGGGGGTGGGGAAGAAGGCTCTTCCTTCTGGTCTGCTGCCTTGGATTCAAACTTCAAAAGTCAGAAAAGTCACAGGAAAAGTCTCTGTGAAGCATCACGTAACTCTCGCTTACTGGTTCAGGGATAGAGGAGGAAGGAGAAGTACAGAAAGGAGAAGGAAGTGGTTTAGAGTGAATTCTTATTCTAGATAATTGTGCAGTAAGAGCAATAAATTTATATTTAACCATCTAAGCAAGATGAGACACAGCTTTACCAAAGGAAGAATTAACAAAATCCTGCTGGATAATTCCATCTCAATCTCCCTTCTCTTTACAATAATTCTGCCTTTTCAATAATTCTGCCTTTTCCACCTATTCTTGCCTTTTCAATCAAAACAAAGGCAAAAGGCTGCCAGCACGGCTAACACGACCGAAGTACCTCGCAAAGCCAACACCACGGCTTGTCCCGCTCGAGTCCCGCAGTATCCTCGTAGAGATAACCTGCCCAAAGGGCTTCAGCATGTTCTCAAGCTCCTGCTCATCCATTGAAAGAGGCAGGTTGGAAATGTATAAATTAGTCGGGTCTTGTTCTTGTTGCTGAAAGAGAATTAAAACCAATTGTTACTGTTGTTGCCACTGACATTTTGAATTTAAAATAAACAATTACATATGACTTTTGGTGCGGATTTTTACTCCTCAGGCCCCTTTGTAAAGGCTGCTCTTTCTAGCATTAGGGATCCATCTTCTGCCACTGCCTGCAGCATTCCTGAGAAAGTTCCCCTTCTCCTACTACTGCTGACACCGACATTTTTAAGTGGAGATAAAGGTGAATAATTGACCAGTTTATAGTCCATGTTAAAACTCCATGTTTCAAATTTTTCTGAAAGGAAAAAAAAAAGTAAAAATGAGATAAAGGAAAGAAATTAGCAGACAAGAAATGCAAGAGTCGTGGAAAGCACTAAGAAAGCCAGATGTAAATCAAGAAGAGAAAAGATTGGGCTGACAATTGGAAAATAATATGAGGAAGAAATGAGAAAATGCATTTAAGAGTCTGTACACTGCCATAATACCACCAAAAGAATAGGGTGACACAGAAGTGAGTGGGACACTGTCGTCTCCTTCCAGACATGAACATTTTTGACTTTTCACCAAACTTCTACATTATGCATTCAGACAATACAAAAGTCTTCTAAAAACTTTCTCTAAAAACAGACAAAATGAGAGAGGAGGGCAGCCAGGAGATCAGCAATTAGGGAGGAGACAAATGTAGTCACTTTGCCATTCCCCTGACCTTAGGCTACTCACTACTTTGCGTGATCTCTGTATGTGCCACGAAATGACACCTCAAAGAAATCTTTTTGTTGAAATTGATGATTTCCAGTGTTTGCCTACAGATTTCCCGGCTACGGTTAGGGAGCATCTCTGTCATGCTGGTGATCACTGGCCACGCTCTGTGCTGAAACAAATTCTTAACCTACACAGATTGACATGACTTGGCCCTTGAAGTTGCGCAAAACTTTGATGTCATCATTGTTACCCTGGTATAAATTTAAGTCTCTGCAGGATGCCCACATTCAGCAGAACTTTTTTGGCATCAGCAGTGATATGATCTGAAACATATACAATTTTCATAGAATCACAGAATGGGTAAGGTTGGAAAGGACCGTGTCTGGTCATCCTAGATCACGTTGTGCAGGATTGTGTTCAGACAGTTCTTGGATATCTCCAGTAAGGGACACTCCACAGCTTCTCTGGGCAATCGGTTCCAGTGCCCAGTCACTGCACAGTAAAGAAGTTCATCCTCATTTGCAGGTGGAACTCCCTGTGCATCGGTTTCTGCCCATTGTCCTGACATATTTATTGGTCCCAACATATTTGATGGCATAGTCCACAATATATTTTCCTTCTGTACAAGAGGCCTGATTGGCTTGCAGGGAAGTGTGAATCAAACCAGACAACAAAACCAAAACCATACAAAACCACAACGCTTGCCTCCTGCCATTAAAGCATTTCTTAAAGTGATTATACTGTATGGATGGTGATATCTCTTCATGCAGATCAGGCATCAATTTGTCCTTAAGCCACACTCATATTAATGATATCTCACTACTTTTAGTAGCATATTGCATAGTTTTACATCTTGCTATCTTGGCTATCACCTCTCAGTTTGGGTTAGTTTTACCTAGGAGGGGAAAAAAAAAAAAAAAAGAAGTGGTGGGGCTTGGGGGGAGGTCACACCTTTGAGGCACAGAAAGGAACTATCCTGCTCCAAAAACAAACAAAAATTAAAAATGGGTAAGCAAATTCTAGGCTGAAATACCTTCACTTATTTGCATTTTTACCCCAAGCCTCACATTCAGTTCAAAAGAGCTAATGTTTTGAAGTTTTCCACAAGGGTTTTTCAAGAAATTTGAATAAAAGACCTATAGGAGGGAAATGTTCTTCCATTACATCCTCCTGATGTGCATGCCTCTGCCACTGCTAAGACTGTAATTCCTAGCCACACCAAAATCCCACATACCTTACAAAACAGACTTTCCCAGCTCCCAAGTGCTGCCCTCATTGGACCCTTTATGGTCCATTACAAACGGCACTTGATTACAGTGTACGATTTTTCTTTTGTTACTTAGTGGAGATATCCCCCTTCCAAAATAATACCGAATCTATACAGTACACAGACAAGTCTGGGGTTCAAATTATCTTATCCTAGGATACCTGACTTCTTTTTCATATTAGAAACATCAACAGAAAGAGAAGACGAGAAAATGGATTCACTGTGAGGCCAGAGCTGACATTAATATTATTTGCTGGGCAGCATTACAGTAGTTACATCTTGACATTCAGTTCAAATTTCCTCAGGCAGGAATGTGAGATGAAGAACAGCTTTTACAGTTTTAGAACTGGTTTGTTACTTAGTATTAGGCAATTTTGTTTTGCACCTTGAGATATGCAGGGTTAACTTCCTTCTTTAATGAGTTCTATCAGCAAAAGCTTTATAGGAGGTTTCAGGCATTGGCTTTACAAAATTGCACTTGTAGCCATAGCAAGATTTTCTGAAATTCCAAGTAGTATTTGAAAGGAAAAGTTTTGAATGTGTTGCTTTTTATTATAGGCTGTAAAATATATTGCAGGCAAATATCCTAAAACTTCCCTAAATAATCTAAAACAGTATATCAGCTGGAAAGTCAGAATCTTTGCGTATTTCTATTTAATTTCCTAATGTTTTTATTCTAGAACAACAGAAAGCATGAATTATATTATGAAAGTATTTTCATTAAAAAATCTAACACTCGAAAAGATAAAAAAGGTACCATTTTGTTCACAGTAGTAAAAGTGTAATTTACATGCAAAAAAAAAATTACATTCAGAACCACCTAAGAGAGAAAGAAATTCAGTCAAGTGCAGAAAGTCAGAGAAACATTTCAGGTAACTGGGTAGAGCACAATCCCCTTCTCTCAGGCTGCCACTGCAGCACAGGGGTTACCAGGTTCCCACATTGTCCTGGCACTGCATTCAGGATGAGACCACGAGCCTTCCTTGCCAAAAGGGGCACAGGGACCTGCTGCCATTCACTGCACATGCTGGGCACCAGATGCTTGTACTTATCCACCTACCAGAGAAAACTTCACGCCATAAAATCATGTAACATTACTGTTAGGGAAGGCAATGCTCCACTTTGGAAGAATATTAGCAACTTCACCACTAACCCACATTGCAAACCCCTCAGGAGAAAAGAGAAAAAAGAAGTGCATCTGAGGAAATTGTTCTAAGGAAATTGTTTTCTCTGAACAGAAAGCATTTTGTGATGGAAAAATTTTACTTGTGGCCCACGAAACAATCTGTATTTTGCATTATTAATTGTTGGGTTTTGGTCAGGTACACGGTGAATGGCTGACTGGAAAGGACTCACTTCTGCTTTCCTGACCCCTTCTCCACATCGGTCCAGTTGTGCCTGAATACTCCCAGGGATTCAGTTACTTCTGATTTGATCCTTTGATGGGACACACAGACCACAGCAGACAAAGGAGAGTTTGAGGATACTTCTACACACATCCATAGCTAGAACTAAAGATGGCAGGCAGAGGAGGGAGACGAAAAGCAAAAAAGCTGCCAACAGATGAGGATGTCTCACTGAAATCCTGGAATACAAGTTGAAATTTCTTCCATCTGTATTCTTCCAGCAAAATAGTTGAAATGCCAACAAACACATTCCATAGTGCACCGAAGTAGTTGGTATCTGCACTGCAGGTGCAAACCCACAGCCACTCTGGGGAGCAGCAGCAGTTCAGCTATAAGGATAAATCTCAGAACCACAGAATATCTCAAGATGGAAAGGACCCATAAAGATCACCAAGTCCAACTAGGTCAGGACAGATTCATTTAATCCACCTCTTCACTTTTCAGGAAAAGAAAGAGACTGCCATTGGTTCTCAAAAGGGCTCATTTACAACACTCGTTTGCAACATCTACTACTGTTGGGGTAGATGCAAAGCAAGACTGAACTTTTTCTAGAGTGTATTTGGAATTTTATACGGTTTGACAGTGGAAAACTTATACCAATTAATGTGCGAAACACCTCCTCTCTTCCTGTGAATAACTTCTTTCACCATGCAGCTTCTGTCATGCCCACAAGACGATTAAACCTTGAAACAGCTATCTGGATACCCTTTGGGAGATCATAAGCAGCAAGTTAGTTCCTCCCCCTTAGGATACGCTGGATTTCCAAGCTGACTTCCAAATAGCAACCACAACTAGGACTCTCCTTCCATCTCTGTGCTATCTTACACGAAAGGCACCGTACAAACAGATGTTTGCCTTTATACAAGATTTTGGCATGGAAAATGGTTACAGGTTAACAGTTAAAATTCAGAAAGTTAGGAGAAAGACAAACTCATCCCTCTGTGTCTCTGGCAAGCAGGAGTTTAACACTTTCTGTGACTTTCTCCCTTACCAAAACCTGTCTCACCATAGCTTAATTCACAGGGTTATTACTATTCTGTCTCAGAAGAGAAAAAGAATTCCTTTGATACCTGAGTTTTTAATTCCTCTTCTGGAATTAAGAAAAACAAAAAAAAGTGAAACCAGCAAAAACACCTTCCAACATAACTCAGCTCAAACCTTGCCTATACACTGTACTCATTCTAAGTAATTTAAAGGTAGGTGCTTCTTCCTCTGCTTAAAACCCATGAAATTGTATAAGCCACTTTCATCTTATATACCTTAAATCTCTTGAAATTATTTGCATTATTTTATGGAAATGATCAAAAAGTCAGTGGGAAGTTCCCTAATTTTGGGCAGCAAGCCTCCACTAACATAGAAACAACCGAATACATTTTTAAATTTTTTTTTTAATTCTACACAGTTTAGGAAAACTGCTTAATTTGAGTGTCTTCATATCTCATGCAGGGTTCTCCTCAGTTAACAGAACCTTCAGCAGATCCTGAAAGATGCTGAAACTGCTCAGCATTATCAGATTATGGGCAACGTCAGGGAATTCATGGGCTACTCAATAATATCCATATTACTCAGGAAAGTAACAAGTCTTGTTTTTAGCAATGCAAGTCAACAAGTTTCTATCAGTCTTTTCTGATAGACAAACAACTTTAGCTGTGTCTCCAGAAGTTCTCTACCAGAATGTAACAACAGAAAGATGCAGAGCAGAGCTCTTGCAGAGCAACACGCTGCTTTTTCCCAAGAGCTCTTACAGCACTTACAAGATAAGCTGACTATAAGACACAGCATTTCTTATAAAAGCAATGGGAATGATCAACAGTTAATGTTTATTTCTGTAGAAAGAGGTGATCAGGATTCCTACATAATGTGAAGTGCTCTACCATCATCTGAGAGAAATTAACAAAAAACCTCCCTGTGCGTGTGGAATTGTTCCTAAATTGCGAGCAAGAAACTTGGCAAAATGCTAAGACATCTGTTTTCTGCTGCTCTGTGTAAGGTCAGAGTGAACAGATAGCCATTCAGAAACATGTGACTAGGCACTGCTCACAGCATGGAAGATCCTCTGGCTGACAGGGAAGGGACTAAATGCTTGTCTGCCTTCATATAGATACTACTTCATAATTTACAATTGGCCAGTGTCTCACCAAAATATGTCTGTTTTAGCCACAGTTTTAATATTGTTTGACCACTGTTAACAACACAATTCAGGGGAAAATCACTACCATAATCTTCACTTGTTCTCTAGAACTGCATGATTAATCCACTAAACATTTAAATTTATTTTTACAGGCACATCTGTATTAAGAAGAGGGATTTAACTGCAATAAGCATCGTGATCAATCTGACTATCACTGCATTAATACGTTCCTTTTTTATTCCTCAATGATTTTGCTTTCCCTTTGCCAGAAGGGCACGAAGGTGCTCCCTGGGAGCTCTGAATGAGCCCATCACAGTTCATAAGAAGGCCCCAGACCCTTGTCAGAACAAGCCACAGTACTACTTAGCAACTGAGATAAGACTTTTGTGGGTTGAAGCTCTTTACTCAAGGGAAGTGGTTGTTAACTGTCTGTTTAATGCACTAGCAGCTCCTGAAGTGATAGTCGTTTGGCTCCCAGGTAAGCAAAATTCAGCTTACCTTCAATTTATTTCATAATGACTTTTAAGAACGTCTATGAATGTAAGGAGAAAAAATTATTATACTTATTTAAAATCTGTTACAGTGGATTTAATACTATTACCTACAGAAAGTAGTACAAACTAAGTAAAAAGAAAACTTTTCTTACAAGACAGTTGCTAAAAACTGCTGTAGAAATCTGCTTGAGTTAGCTCCAGTTTGCCTGTCATCTGTTCTTTGGCATTCAGAAGCCCAGATGCAGAATAAAAAAATTGCAACCTGCCTACCTTCTCCAGTTAGATTAAGTGCACTAGCTACCATGGTAACCTAAACTATTTTTCTTACTTTGCTCTGTAGGAATGAAAATTGATTAAATTCTCCAGAAGGTTGTCACAGTCAAGACAAGTACTAAAAGCAATACATTACTGAACCTCAGAAAAGTTAGCTGTTTCTCATTTTTGCTAACTCAAAACCACGTTCTTCATCAGCAACATAAAGGAAGAGCTGCCTTTAATACATTATGCTTAATAGCTGTGGAAAAGCCTTGATTTCTGCTACAGAGATGGGGACAAGCAGCTAAGCAGCTCTACCCTCCCCAAGTTCACACTTTATATAGTGTGACAATTCATCTTTTCCAAACACACTTGGAAAAAAGTCACCAAGAGTAAGATTAAAGTATAAAGACTTAGGAAAGAAAGATAAAGCTACTTGCACATGGAGAGTACATCACAGTTCCACCTTTGTAACCAGGAGCAAAAAGCATAAAGACCGCAAATTCAGATCATCTCTGCACTCCAGAGGATCAACATCAACTCAGCCAATGGGCTCATATTCATCACAAGCTAAAGCCCACCCCATGTAACAAGTTTCAGAATTTGGTCTGATGCTTTGAGGGCCTGTAGACCACTCCAGAAAACACAAATTGTATCTTAAGAATGGTGGAAGTCAGTATGTGATAGGAGAACATCCCATCACCATACATTGTTAGCACATTGTTATTCTGACATAGATCAAATAAAAAACCAATTTTTAAGACGGCCCTAATTTTTTGCACAAGCTTAAAATGTTTGAAAGTATTTAGTGATATGTTAATGTGAGAGCTAATACAAATAAGCAGGACCACACTTCATTGTGTCAGCAGAAGTGAAGACTTTTAAGGAGGAGGAAATTGTAACATTAGGAATCTGAAGTCCTAAGTCCTAAAAATGTGCAACTCTGGGGAAATCTTCAAATGGATAAACAGTGAGTCTTCCCACAAAAATGCACATTAGTACATAGAACAGCATTCCTTGGCTCAAATTAACAAGTCTCGCTGACCACAGAAATCTTCCATGTCCATGGACCACTTTCATGGCTTCTATTGTAAGTAGTATATGTTTTCTTAAGGAAACTTTATGCTTCCATAGGAAAAAAAAAATCAGGAAAACATGAACTGGAAAATAAAGAATATCAATCGTTTAAGTTATAAATTATCTTGACTATCTTATAGCAAAGTTGTACGTACAGAAGAACTAGAAATCTCATGAGGACAGAGAGAATAGAAGAGACACGAGAAGACAAGGTCTTCAACAACAAAGTCTGGAGAATAAGAGTCACTGAGTCCATCGCAGCTGTGTTGGACTTGGATGGCTAAATCATTTTAAAGAGAGGACACCACACTAATTTTAAACACATGGTTGAAGTTCAATTGTGAGAATGTACATTAATCCTTCTTGTGATGCCTAAAGAACACTGCAATCTCTTTGCAAAAAGTGGTGATTCCTTATGTAGATCAGTTTTAGTAGATATAAGCCTTTCACTATTATCTCAGAAATCTATCAGCCTACCAGGAGATGGACAACCTGGTTGTACAAATGTCACTGCCATGCCAGGAAGGGAGGTGTTTAACACTCAGTGCAGTCTGAGCTGGCAGAACCAGACTGGTATTCCAGCTGGCTTGTGTGGCTCTACATTGCTGTCAGTATAATAAAGATACTCTCTTGCTGACTTTATCTGGGCTACAACCACAATGATTCTCTTCCTGTTTTAAGTTTGCTAGACAGAAAGATGAGAAGAACTATGGGTTTTATTAACCATTCTTATCTAGTAGCTCTTTTTTACCTTTTATATTTACACATTAGTTTACATCCAGAAAATAAGAATTAAAGTCAACTTTCCATGTGAAACAGTGGCTCCAGTAGCTACAGGTGAATTCAGTTAATACCATTTGATGGGACAGAACTTGGTGCGAGCAGTACTTGAATGCTTTATGTTAACCTCAAGGTCAAAAGCCTATGAGAATTTAGGTATCTGATATCTCCATAGCATTTAGACCACACCATTTCTAAAACAACCTTACAGAGTGTCTCACTGTTTTAAATCTCCATTCAAAATACCAATATATAGTTGATTTTCTGTGTGCGTCTATCTTCCTATACACAAAGTCACTTTCTGTCTGCTCTGAATAAGGCAGGAACTTGGAGTTATCTCACTTTTACCTGTGGGGTGGTGGGAAGAGCAGAGGGCTCGCAGAAGAATCACTCTGACAGCAACCACGACTTTCTTCTAACAAACAAAATGGTCAGAGCTTTTCAACTTCTCCACCAACAGTGATGGAGAAGTTCTCCTCGGAACAGATTTGGCAGGATTTGGCCTGAAACCGTATCTTGGGCCCTGGGCCTTCCCAGTCTGCTCAGCAGCAGCAAAACATAGCAAGTGGGATTTTTCCCAAGTCAGACCAACTTGGAAGCAGACTGCAAAGTACAGCATGATTTTACCCCATGGATAGGAAAAGCATATTAACAATAATAACAATGTTGTAATTCACTACTTATTATTTCAAAAAATAATGTCATTGTAATTGGAAGTTATCTCTATGAAACAACAAAAATTTTAATGTATAAAAATCTGAACCACTTCCACTAAAGCAGGATTTTCAGGTGAACCTGCTGATGTGAGTAATTTTTAACTCACCCACCTAGAGCTACAGCAGGACACTGCAAAAAGGTCTTTATGGCAGCCAGAGTCAGAACATGCTTCAGCAATAACATTTTCCTCCCCCTTCAGCTGCTGCGGGTCAGGAACCACATCTGGGGGGAGGGTGAGAGCTCTGAGGAGCCGTGCGGCTCCTGACACCCTGGGCACAGAGTAATTACAACACCTTCCCATGGATAAATCATGCCAATAGGCATGGATTTCCTCTTTGAAACTGCAGCAGCTGCAGTGGTCAGTAAGGAAATCAATTGCCCAGACAGCCAGGAAACTCCTCAAATCCTTCTCTATGACACTCAGGTTTAAGCCTGAGAAGTGTCACTGCAGGACCACCCCTCCACGGCACAGGTGGTCGCATGCAAAAGGATAAAATACTAAACACACAAACACAAACTTTTATAGTGCCTTGCATGTGAAGTGCCTTGCATACTGATCTTGCCAAAACAACTGTGACTGGCCATTCCCAGTTTGGAGCATTTAAGTAGAGACAGGATTTTTCAGACAAAAGGACAGCAGCACTGCCCAGGAAAAAAAAAAATCCAACAGCTCAAAATAGACAAGAATCAAAGCACTCAAACTCATAGTCACTAGTGACTGCTTGTTGCAGTCCTGTTCATTGGGTTGGTTTTGGTGCTGGTCTTTTTAGTAATTCAAACACTCTCTCTGTGTTAAGAAGCAGAACAAGTTTCACTGGAATGCAAACCTCCTAGTTACAGGTTTCCCACAGGTCACCAGGCTTGACACAGGGTCAGAAAAATACCTCAGACTGTAGGATATTTTGGTGCACATTTCTTCATTAATACTGACAAAAAGAAATATTACCAATATTGCAACTGTCAGAGGAAATGAGTCAGAAATATATACTATGAAAAAAATTAAGAAACGATTAATTAGATTACTATAGTTAATTATTAGAGCTTCTCCGTCTACTCGAGAAAACAAATCAGACATCAAAGCTCATTAAGAAAATGAATTTACTTGACTTCAGAATCTCTTTTCGCCCCTCCTACCTAGAGATCATATTCATAAGATGGCAGACAGGACTTTGAAAAATATGGTAATATTTTAAAGTGATCACCTAAAACCTGAAGATTAAATAAAAGGCCTTTATTAAGCACACATAAAACCTTATAAAAGGAAAAAAAACCCAAGTGTTTTCCAGTAAGCATGTATGTTGGTGTCATGGCTGTAATGAAACACGCATTAAGTATGAAACATATGGTTTCCATTTTGTTGCCCTGGAATCCATCCAAAGACATTTATGTTGTTAGCTTAACTGTTCTCTTCAGCTGAGAAGCTGTGGAAAATATCTCATCTGAAAAAAATCTGTACCTAATGGATAACTATAAAAGATTTGCTAGATTTGCAGCAGACTACTTTAATAAAAAAGCCTCTGAGATTACTAGAATTTAGGTTTTTTTAATTAGAATATAATTTTCAAACTAAAAATAAATTTGCTTTAAGAGGTACCAAAATTATATCAACAGATTATGGTGGTAATATTTTCTTCAGTTAACAAATTTGTAGAGGTGTTTATGGCTCTCTTTTGGAACCAGGCCATCTGACCCAACAAGAATGCATGACGACATCATTACTAATGTATCATCTCCCTAATTTCATAAAAGAGCACTGCTCCGAAGATCACATTTGGCTAATAAGCTGGTTCAGAGGCAAGGTTCATTAAAAATTAGAGAAAAAGAAGATAGCTCTCCTACTGCTATTTTTTAATAATTCTTGGGTTTGCCTTGATGCAGAAGTAGGTCATCAAAGAGCTGGCTAAGAATTTCAAGACATCTATCATGAATGCTCAGATTCAAATTTTACTTATATTAGGAGAAAACATACTAGAAGGGCTGAAACAAAGTTCAAAGGTTAAATTTTGCCATGGTATACTTAAAAATTCATCCCTAAATCACAAGGCTTCTAACCTCAGTAACAAACAAACTGTGAAACCTTTCATACCTTTGTGCTGCAAACCAATTCATTAAGCCTGCTGTAGATCTCACGAATTATTGCTAAACTTTTGTTTGATGAAGCCAGTGGAAAATACTACTATGAATAACTTGATAAATGCAACCAGATCACTTTGGAGACTTCACAATATTATCCTTCTTTATTTCATTCGTTGAGATTATTTGGGATATGGCAGTCAAAAGTCTCCATTTTATTACCTTAAAAATCACGTGGCTTGAGGACTGTGCTCTCTGTAAAGGACTCTGCAACTGGAAACTCCACACTGCCCTTGTTGTGCCAACGTACAAGCTTGCTCACCTTCACAACCCATTGCAAGAATTAGCTGGTTAAGATGGTTGTTTTAACTCACCTTTGCCATCTGTGCTTGGACTCCACTGGCCTTTAAAGCAGAAACCGCCTTCTGAGCAGCTGCTGGGCTGTCAAAGTCAACAAAACCGTAACCTGAAAGAGAAAACATTATTTTGTTAACAAGACATCAACCAGCTTGTAAACAAACGCTTCGCAGCCAACAACCCTGTTACTGGCACGGTTATTTAATACAATTTTCTTGTTGATGAAGAGGGACAATTTGAACACAAGTTCTTCATGTAGTTCCGCCCCCCCAAAAAAAAACCTAGCAAAGTTCTTGAACCTTGAACTGGTGGGGATCTGTCCTAGTGGAACAAATCCATTTTCATGCCCATTCACTATAAGAACTTTGGCCAAATTGCTAACAATCAGTATAGTGCTTTGCTTTGTATTATCTGGTATGTAACTTCTAACAGCAGATTACTTCAGAGATCACCACGTAAAGCATCATCTGCTAATTTTTCTAAAGTAAATTCTTATTCCAGTTTGAATAAACAACAAATAAGATTTTAAGATACTTTTCGTTTATTCAAAACTGGGAGAGGAATTTAGTTTAAAAGACACATATCTACCCAATTTTTGGTAAATTACTTATCTCACTGTATTTACGTTAAGGACAGTTAAATTTAAAAGTGAGTGAAAACCCAGCTCCAGTGAAAGCAAATGATTTTTCCTATTATTGAAAGAAGAATGAGAAAAATTGTCCTGAGAGCATTTTCTATGCCATTTAATGCCATCTTTAAATATTAAAATAAACTTAGCGCCAGTTGAAACAAATTCCATATATTTGCAATAAGCTCTTTTCTTATTCTGAACAACAACATATAACTAAGGGATTCCAGGATGTCCAAACAGCAATGCACCTTGGCCTTAACAGACACTGACCTTACAGGCTGGGATTTTTAATCCAGCCTAGGAATTGGAGGCTCAAGGCTCACCAAAAGGCAGTCAGAGTTTGGAAGCTACTTCCACTAGATGTTATTGCAACCCTCACTATGCACTTTTCAATCCCCTTCTTTTCCACCGATGAATTGCCCAAGTATTAAAATCCCTTTCCAGAGTTAACGTCGGGGTAAAAGAAAACAAACGAAAAAACCAACAATGTAATAACCTCTGGATGAGTAGAAAATGGAAATATTTCTTCAAAATCTATTAGTATCCTCTTATCTATACTGAGAAAAGGTTGTCTAATGTTATAACTGAACCAGCTTTAAAGTTCTTAACTTGGGAAAAACAACTGAAGCAGCCCTCTACATCAGTGCAAGCTTATTTATGCTGCCAAGAAGCTGAAGAAAGCAGCATATTGTTTTGTGTAACACGTGGTGGTGTGGATTGTTAAATCCTGACATGAAACAAAGTGAATTAGTTCATATCAAGTTTTGTGCTGCCAAGGCAAGACTAACTTCCATACCCCAAACTAGCTCTCCACACCCATGGCAGCCTGGGTTATCACCAACACACTGCAGGGTGTAATACAAAGTTACATACTGACACCTAGCATGCCATCAAAGCTGGCTTTGCCACCTTCCAGATGATACAGAAACTCAAGTGCTCGTTGTTCCAGTTAGTTTAAATCCCATGGTGTGTTTTTTGGCAAAAGCCAGAGATGCTGTCAATCTTCTGGTTAAATTCCAGTTAGATATCTGCATTCTGCCTACTTATGTTCCCACTGCAGTTTCAGTGACACACAGTGAGCTTCCCTGGAGCCTCACCTTGCAGTATATTGTCACAACAGGCTGTTAGCTACCGCTTTTCATCAGTGAGATTTAAATTCTGTATTGAAAAAGTCATCTTAAATCTCTTAAAGAATTTATGTGAGAATTTCTGTCTCACTGAATGGACTACTGAACGCTTCAGGAACTGACAGAATGGACAGACTAAACCAGTTAAGTGCAATCATAGGCATTAACTAATTAAAATAATTGAAAAGGGCATCTCCTCTTTCCTAGTCACAATGACATCTGCATACAAGCTGGGAAAAAATTTTCTAGAAATTTCGATTTCTGAACTGTCAGTGCCTCTTTAATGTGCTTAAGATGGGGAGCTGAGAAGCTATGTCTCTGCACTGCTTCCAAGTTCTGCACAAAAGCTTTGTCTCAATTAATGATGAACTCTCCCCCCTCTGCCTATCAGCTTTCTGCTCATTCACGGGCATTATGCTTATTAACACTGCTCAATCAGCTGACTTAATATTTCACTTTGCTTAGAAATTATCCTCTTCATTGTAAAATACGGAAGTCTGAAATCTGGTATTTCAGTGTCTGCTACCACACCTTCTCCCACCACAAACATGCTTGGATACGAATCGCTGCAATTGCAGTGAGTGACGAAAATCCGTGAACTGATGTATCCAGCTTCTCTAAAGGAGTTCTAGTTTTTTTTTTCCCCAGCTGCAATTACTTCATTGAAAATGAACCCTCTCTTTGCTCCCAATACATTCAATCGAACATAACAAAACACAATTAGAGTACTGGAACATGTAATTAAGTGCTGCTTCAAGCTACACTAATCAATGGAGCTTATTTCCACAATGTATAATTTTTTAAGATGCTTAGTATAGTTGAATGGTCATCTGCAAGCTTCCCTACTTTATCCAGGCAAAAGGGGAAAAGCTTCTTTTAACTCCATTTTTGTTTTTAAAATAGAGGCGAGCTGCCAGCCAGCACTGTGCATGTCAGCTTCACTCAGCTTGGCTGCGCCACCGACACCGGCTGTCTGCCAGCTCCACTGGAGGCAAATGCATTGAATACACCAACCACCAGCAAGAATAAAACTAGTTTAGGAATAAGAATGGGGAAAAAAAAACCCCAAACCAAACCAACAAAGGTAAAAAGCACTTAAAATGCAACATTAACATATTTTATAGAATCAGTTATGACTTTCAGGGGAATGCAGTATAAAGGAAAATATACATACCTTTGCATTTGTTTGTAGTCTTATCCAAAATAGCCTTCGTGGATACAATTTTCCCATACCTAAAATGTATTACACATCCGTAAGGAAAATGAGAAAAGAACATCCTATTATAACAGACACACAAATCACTTTATTTTGTATCCTAGTACCCTTCACTCTATGCAAAATGAAAAAATATATAGACTATATAATTATGGAATGCAAACCCATATACAGAGATGTGTACGTAGAATACATAGATGGAAGTGACAAAAAAGATCAACAGTTTCAAGCACGATCTTGTTCTATTTGCCCTATATTCTCAGTGGCACAACAGAATCACAGGACGAGCCAGAAAAACAAAATAGAAAATTCTTTTTTATAGACAAGAATGCAATGCAGTTAAAGTCCTGGTATGTATAAGAGACCATGTTTTAGACATAAGCTGGGACTCTCTCAGGATATAGATGAGTTAAAGCAGACCAGTTGCCATGTCAGTGCTAGGCTTGCTAGCTAGCACAGTATGGAAAGAGGGGAAAAAAAAAAGAGAACAAACTCCAGCAAAACCCCAACTGACAGATACAAAAATATTACATCTGATTTAATATTATTCTGTTCTGGAAAGTGACAAGTGCGAGACTTATGAAAGCTGATCAACAAAGGTGGCAAAAAATTTCTGTACATTTCTGTAAATATAAATAATTTCAACTAAAACAAAAACATCCCTCAGGAAAGTTTGAATTTTCTTATTGCCAGTTTCTCAGCTTCCCAATACCTGACAAGCCCAGTCTGCTATGCAGCTCAAAGGTGAGAGCACACAGAGATCTGAGTAACTGAGCTTGGGAAACAGGCGGACAGCAATCCCAGCTACAAGAATAATTGCTGTTTCTGAAGCACTCTGCAAAGTTTATCTGAATTAGGTATTTTGATCATATTTAGAGCAGAATTTATTGCTGCTGGTGAAAACTTGCAATTTCCCTAGGAATAAAAATCCCACTTTTAATTGAAAAGCAGCAATTCTCCTGGCCTGCATCAACAGTGGGACTGGAAATGGAGCACAGGTTTCCCAAGCTCCTTTCCACATCCTCCTCTGTTTGCTTGTCAACTACACTTGTTAGGGTGCCCTCAGCTCAGAAGAAAGAAACGATGCAACAGGAGCTTGCTTTCACTTGAGAATGTAATGTAACTTATTACACTAACAGGAGTATCTATGCACTGTGTGCCGAGAGGCTCTTTATCATTGTACAGGAACCCAAAATGAACTGAGAATTATGAAAAATGTTATCAGTACATGAAAGGGGAATTTGGGGGAAAATGAACTTTTGCCATCTTACCTGCTGAATAGAATTTCAACAGTGAGTATAATTTCAAAAAGATATTATGTCAAAAGTCAACTCACTCCATTTCTGCAGTAGCTGTATTAGTCTTAAAAATTCTTCAAAATATATTAGAAGCCTAATAAATTAAGCTTAGCTTGTTACGAGTACTTGAATAACTGTTCACATGCAAAGTGACAGTTATTCAAAGACAAAGCCTATTTACAAAGCACTTTCCCCACAGAGAGCATTTAAGTACACGTTTCAGTGTAGTTATCACTCTTTGTGACCAGTTTCAAGACCCTATTGTTTATGCAATGAGTTATTGGATGGCTTCAAATAGTTGCAAGGGGGTAAACCTGGGACACAAGCCATGAGGTGGGGGCTTCCTTATTTTATCTGAAACTGTGAGCATCTATACTGATATAAAATAGAACTATCCATTTATAGCCTCAAAACATACATGCATCAATGTAAGTCAGTGCATACACCTAAATTTACCATGTTAGAAGCTGTAATACAGCAACAGAAGTTGTGCGTAATAGTTGGAGCAGGTACTTCCTTATTAGTCCCACCTATTTTCCAAATACGCCAATCCATTCAGAAAGCTTTACAGTCCCTAAGTCAAAACTTCTCACGTTTTCTCCAGACTTTTTCTGAGTGAAGAGTAAACCCACATGCTGCTATAAATGAGAGAGGCGAACTGCTCAGGGCGCTCGCACCCAGCATGACATTTGACAGCCAGCATTCTCCATATCCTATCAGCATCCCTAAGCTTCTTAAAGTGAAGAGCTACATAGCCTTTTGTGGGAAAAAAATCCCTGAAGGATGATCTCGTCTCTGCTACTGTTTCAGTTCTTGAAAGCACAGAAAGGGGTGGCGGCGAAGAACTGCAGCGCGGGGTATTTATGTGAACACAGTAACCCAGCCAGCTGGGCCCGGGCTGGCTTGGGCTGCTCCGGCCCACGATGCTGATGCTCACCAGCCCACAAACGGGTGTCTGCACATCTGTTCTTTACAGAAACTCGATGGACCACCTTCCACTGTGCAAGATGGCTTAGTGATTTATTGCACCGTCCTAGATAGCACGGCTCCTGCAAAGAACCAGCCACCACGGAAGGCTGCCAAGAAATTTCAGCAGTGTGAGTCTAGGAACAAACTGGGAACCAGTATAACAATAGCAGCTATCGCCAGGATTTCTCCTACGATTTTCCCTCCCATGTGTGAGTTGTTCTCCACTCATGCCATGAGGCACAGAAAGGCGTTTACCCGCCCTGAGCCTGGCCAGCAGGATGCACCCCCTCCTTGTTCCCAGCATGTGCTCTGATACCAGGGGAATTGCTCCTTGCAGTTTCTCCCAAGTGCTTCCTTCAAACTATGACCACCGCAAAAACTTTTCTTCCCCTTGAATTCTACAGTCCTTATACTCTGCTTTTAACACAAGCTCCTGTCTTCAACTGCTCATTTGTTGGGTGCAACTGCAATCAATACCCCGCAGAAATCAATGAGCTATAAAACACACCAGCCATGATGTAAACTGGTATGTATCGCCTGCTTACAAAAAGGATTATAGCAAGCAAGAGAAAATTTGTATTCCAAAGATGTCTCTGATGTTAGGCCTTGCCTGAAGATCCTAATTCTTCTCAAAGCTTAGAGACATCTAGTTGTCTTAGGCACTTGCTGAGGCTTCCCTCCTGCTCCACAGCCTTACTGCATGCTTGGTGAGATTTTGTACCCACAGCAGAGCACTGTTCCCACGGCTGGCAGAATCGCTTCTACAGTGAATGGCAGTTGCTCATTCCCTCTCAGCTGAAAGAGTTTTTTAAAACATGCTTCCTTTTAAATTAAGTACCAGTCTTATAAATAACTGCTAATCTGGCTGATGACAAGCAACTAGGTATTTCTTATTAAGTGGGTTATTTTTCTCCCAAAAATAACGTCAAATTCATGTTCAGCAGCAACAAACAGGGGTTTTTTTCTTCTTTTGAGTGCTATTAACACATTCTTCAGTCTGAATTATCTTTGGAGATGGAAAGATGTTTTCAGCTTTGTATCTCTTTTCTATACAGCACTCGTACCAATATCAACTCACACATTGAGAAAGAGAAGGCTTGGGTAAGAGGCAGGTAAATAATTGCCAGGGTGCACTGGGTATGGGATTCACAGGGGTGCGCTCAGTAACTGCCTGTGACCCAGTGTACAAGATACAGTTACAGGACAGAACACCAACACAAACGTCCGTCTGGATAGGAGATAAAGAAGAAACATGTTCAAAGCCAAGCTAGGAAGAAATGCAGTACAGCTGCTTAATAGGATAATGTTCACTACTGCTCACTACATACTCTTAGTGCAGAAATGAAAAAATAACCCTCACCTGCTCATGCTGCCCTGAAAACTACTGCCAGGCAATATGAATGTCAAACACTGCACTATACCTTTGTCTTAGATGTTTTTAAAGTGGAAGACTTGAAACGAAGCATCACCACATAATTTTTTTAAATCACCTTGTTCAGCAACATGGTCAAAACCAGCGCTAACAATCATCCTGACAGATTCACTGCAAATAGCTAGGGATACATTTGATATTTAAAACATCTCTGAAGCCTGAATTTGGCAACCTCCATGATGCTGAAAGAGAAAGGTCCTTAGAAAACCAAGTACATGAATCAACCTGAACCACTATTTATTTTTCTCCCTTTGTACATCTGGCAGTGTAATGAACATACGTGGAAATGTGAGGGTGGTAAGACGCCATCATGAGCATGACAAAGAACGGGGAATGAAGTAGCTTGAACCCTCTGCCCCAAGTGCTGTTTTGAGTGTTGAAAGAACTTATCTGTGTGTGCATTAGGGGAGGTACAGTAAGAACAGGCAGCGAGAGGCTTGATAAGGTTTGTCTGGAATGAATTGTTCAAATCTTTGTCCACAACATAATGTAATATACCTCATACCACCAAGCTCACAGTGCTTCCCTCTGCAGTACTTTCCACTTGTCTTCCAGCTTTTGCTGTGAAGGATTTCTCTACCACAAGATGTTGATTTGGCAAAAATATGCCAGAAGGATCTCTGCTACCATGGAAAGTCCTTGCCTTTTATTGCTGCTTAGGTCCTCCATCCTGAACTGTCCAGAACTTTGTGTTGAAGATGAACAGTGATCTCCCTTTGCCCAAGTCCGTTCCAGTTGTAAAAAGAACGTTCCCTAGGGATCCTGCTGTTACAGTTTGCTTTACTGTGGTGCCGTCAAAACTCCTCTGATATGCAGAAACAATGCTGCCTATCTTCTGTATTTATTCTAGATTAATTTTTACATCTTAGCATCTTATCACTGCCCTTCATGGAATGCTCTTATTTTTACAATCCAGAATCATGTGGTAAAACCAGACATGGATTTCGTAACTTGTAAATGGCTCCAAGTACATGAATTCACTTTAAGGTGGAATTGTGAAAGGAAAGAGAACCTGGCTGAACACAAAATATTCCAGTAGGGAGACAATATTCTCACCAGGTGACTCAAAGACTGGAGAGAGCACAACAAACAGGCAGATCTGGCAAGGAAGGTCACATGGGAGAGCGGATCAATTAATCCTAAAATATAATGCAGCTGCTGAATAGATCCACATCAAAATAAATTGTAATTTTGACTAGGGCAAATAACTAGAAGAAAATGCATATAGCAAATACTTCCAAAGCAATTCCTCTGTATTAATTTTAACGCTAAAAAGAAAAAGCAAGTGGGCCTGCTTAGTCTGTAAATCAGCTTCAAAAATAAAAGACGCAACAACAAAAACCAAAAAAATACTTCTTATTCAAGATGGCCTTATTCACCACACCACATGGTCAGTAGGTACCTTGCATGTACTCCAAATGCAGCAAATTCTTGCATGAAAGGAAATCATGTTGTCTTTCGGTATAACCTTAAATAAATGCACACAACGAACATGGACTTCTGCAAATCAGTGATGTGCAAATTTTAAGATAAGATCCTCACCTCCCCAAACACAGAGTATTCTATTTTGAACACTATGCCTCAAAACATTTACATGCAACTGATGGTCTTACCAGGCAGGCCCACACCACCGCCTATCTATCCTGCTCGTAGAGCGGGTGGAAGCCGCTCCATTCATCTCAGTTGAGACCTGAAGAGGAACAGCCCTAACAGCCCATGGGAAGGCCTAATCTCTGCTGGAGCTCCCAGTTCCTCTATAACACCTGGTGCAAAAGGAGCTAAGAAAGTTCCCTGGATGTGAGAAAAAGAGTCAAGGGAGTGTCAGCAAGAGCTGACTTGGTACAGCTCGCTCCTGTTTCTCACTGATCTTCCCGTGTTCAGGGCATTTCTAAGCCAACAGCACAGACAAGGGAACATAATCAGACGCATCAATCTTTTCTCTTGGATCCAAAAACCAAGCACAAAAGTTTTGTCTGGCTCTCATACCTCCCTCTCTCCGCTGCATTTTGGGAAAGTGGTGTACTGAACCTTAAGCTCTTGCTCCCTTTTAAGCTTAGACAAACACAGGGAGTTTTTGTTTCTCTATGTATCAAATTTTTAATTTTCCAGTAAGAGGAATTTTGGAAAATAATTATCAATACAACACTGCTAGTTCTTGTGATAGCCTACTCTGATCCCACTCTTTAGTTATGGGTAAATGTTTCTTACAAAAACTTGATAAAGAAATTTATTCAATCCAGCAGAATACTGAGCTTGGAGAACAGAATCAAACCATATGGTTTCCATTTTTAAATTCTTCTTCACCACATTTATGTCCTAGTGCAGAAGGAAACATTGCTGAGAACATTTTGTCCGTATTTTGTTTTCTGTTGTTGGAAGACACACTGTTCTTTGAGAAACTCTTTGGAATAACTCAGTTGCTTCATGGCCATCATGCACCTAAAGGTTTTCTACCAGAACATAGTAAGTATTACCACCAAAAGCTGGACCAATCATTTTAAGTGCTTGATTAAACATCACATAAAAAGTTGCAGTTAGGCTTTTTATATTTTCCCAGTTAATGGGTACGGATAATCTAGCTTAGTATGAGTTCTGTTTTGAAATTGTTATAGATATGGCTATTTATTTGATTTAGTAAAGTCTCCTTTCCTAGTTTCAGATATTCAAGCACTGGGTTAACCAATGCTACCAGATGTGCCCTGTTTCAGGCATTAGACCATATTTTTCACTATATACAAACCAGAACTTACTTGTGTACCTAAATCAAAGTGTTACTTTGATGACGTGCTGTTAAATGATCACGTGGTTTTGACATAAAGCTAGTTCCTTCCTTTCTTACCAATTGTCCCTTTGACTCTCTGGCACTTCAGAAGAAAGACGGTATTTTCAAAATATCCAAATATCCAAGTAGTTCTCATTGTCATTTGTTATTATTTTACTTGGGAGATAAATAATACCTCCAAATAAACTAGAATTTATTATTATAAAAGCCAACTACTGTTTTGTCTTAAAAATTACAAAATTACAAAAATTACATTTTCTTTATTAATGTTAAGACTACTTTTGAGACCTGTGTGCTTAAAAAAAAAAAAAAAAACACCAACAAAAAAACACCCCCAAAAAAAGGAAAAAAAAACCCAACTAAAAAACCCAAAATACCCTAGGCTCCACAGAACTCTGGCATTACTGACAAATCAAAATTCTTATATACTGCTGTAAACTCTTCATTAAGATCAGCAAAGCTTTCTTCACAAGCTGTCTATGTTTAATTCTTCTTTTAAATTAAGTATGTTTCTGTTTCCAATAAGAAGCAGTGTATGTCATCATCATTACCAATGCAATTACCAACATCACCACAGTGCAAGCCACTATTATTTTGGTACAAATAATTTTTTCTTCAGGCTCAGTAGGTTACAATTCCAGATTTCCCTGAGAAGTAATCAAAAGCAGCAAAACCAGATGCAAGCCCAGATATTCTCTCATCTCTTACAGTTGCCTGTCCTTAGAGGAACAGATGCTTTGCACAATGGACATACACAATTTAGTAAAGTGTGAACAAATGCCTTCTGAGTTTCTTGGACAATATTAATTTCAACAGATAAAAAGCACTATTTTATGAATAGGTATTTGGGTTGTAGAGTACAGACTCCATACAAACGTAAATGCTCCTTAGAGATAAAAATAATCAGGAATTCAAATCCTAACGGACAGTGAACTGACACATAAAAAAAAGATTTTGGAAATTACTATTTTTCAGCTACCCAATTTGTTTTTCCCAAGAGTAATTACTTCCTGGTTCAGACACAGATAAGCCATGGGGACAGGGAAGACATGTTTTTAGAATCAGGAAATGTTTGCTTCCTCCTGCTCTTGCTTTGTAAAGATGTGAATAACCTCTATCCATTCCTCAGAAGCTGACTGAAATTCAAGGGAAAAGAGTCCCATTGGCATCCTAAAGCTATTTTTATGACATTTTCCAAAGGTTTTTCAATCAGTATGCTCCTTTTTTGCAGGACAAATTGATTATCTTAAAAGCAAGACCCACTGCACAACGTCCTTTCATTCAGCACAACTGAGGAAGACTTTGGGTTTTAAGGTCTCTGGGCATTTTAAACATTTCAGAAATGTTTCAGCGGACACTAAAGCAGCTTTCACAATGTGGCTTTCTAGTGTCTTAATGAACAGACTTCCAACAACTGCCTGCAGAGGTGTTTTCTCTGTCAATCTTAAATCAACAAAAATGTAAGGGCATGTTTATTTAGTTTTACTTTATAAGGTTAAGAATGTTGCAATATGTGAAAAAGCAGATATTCTGCAGTACTATGATGACACAGTTACAGAGGGGAAAAAAATTAAAAATAATTGGTTACATATGCACACACCCCCCCACCCCCCAGCAAAAAGCTTTTGGAGTTGGAGGGGAAGGCTCTTGTATTGTGCCCTGTCAGGCATCAAGAAGAATTCAGCTGATGCTACTTTGAGAAAATACACAACAGCTGTAGAATCGATTTAAAAAGAGATTTTAAAAAATAAGTATAAAAATCTTTACATTAGGGTTGTTGGGGGCTTTTTTTGTTAATTTAAAAGAAAGAAAAAGGCAAATTCCGAAGGATGAACCTGTAACTTTTATTCTAGGCTCTGACAAGTTTGTCGCTATCTGTAGCCTCAGTTGCTCCACTGAGGATGTGAATTCAGATACTTGGCAGAGCTATGATTAATAATCACCCTCTCTTCAGGGAGAGATTTTTGTCAAAGCCCTCAGTCTTGGCCTATCCTCACTCAGCTGCAACACGATTTTTACTACTAAACATATGGCACTTAATTTCCATTTAATCTTCCATAGGCTAACAAGAGAATACTGCTCAACGTCATGGCAGGGAGAGACAACAGCTCCAGACACTGAAAAAGGAGAGGGCAATAGCGGCTAAAGTGGCAGAGTTGACCTCTTGCCCTGCACTGGAGATCAGCTTTCATATTTCATAGACACCTAAAGATGCTCATCAACCTAAAGACTCTAATGAAAGCCAGAATATGAACATACTGGTCCTGAATTTGTTGACTGCATAGCTGTTTTAACTGTAGACACAAGATGTCACATGCTGTGCAGAAAAATGGAATTTCAAGCAACAAATTGTGAAAAATGATCCTGTTCAGTGCCTCTCGCCGCCTCTGCCCCTGCAGTAACCCAACCTGACTTCTGACAAGCTGAGGTGATTTCGCATAATCTCTGAACCATCTGCTAGGCTATCTGTCAGTTCAGTAGCCTTGTTACTTTACAGTTTATAGGTTAAGCAGGATAAATAACCTATCAGAAACACAAACAGATTTGCCTCTTTGACATACTTTGAAGTGGAAGTATTGTCTAAGTAATCCTAGCTTGCTTACTCCTAAACTGAAGAAAAAGAAAATAAAAATCAAAGAAATGCATTAAAACAAATGTCTGTTCTTTCAGAAAAGGAAATTATCATCATCTTTACAGTTTATGAAATCTATGGTTCAGCAAAACTAAACTGATTTTTCCTAACTAATTTTTGCCTACACTTTTAGGAGATTTTTCTCTTTACACGCACATATGAAGTATTTTTAAAAGCACAAACTACGTAGAGTTAAGGTTTTCCAACATCTGTTTGCAGGGACACAAATGCTGGTTGACATTAAAAGTGCTGTTTCCTGCCAACGATCTATTGAGTTTGTTAACCAATGAGAGTGAAAGACCACTCTGGTTTTCCTCATAAATTATGTGGCATTGTTCTTTTGAGAAAAACATTTAAATATGAAGCGATGTGTGCAAATTAGATAGAATGGTTTAGAAACTAATTTGCTACTATTCTGCTTCTAATATAGAATATTGTAATTCATATGAAGTGCTCTTCCGCTGAAAGCATGACAGAAAGTTTTACCATAAGACACAGAACTGAGGATCCTTCGTACGAAAATAGTTTGCTCTTATTCAGATAGTCACAAACAATAAATCTCAGAATTATCATAAATTATCATAAATCAACTAACATATATTAAGTTGATCAAAACAAGAAGTTGCCAGTAAATGCTACAACATCAGAAAAATCAAGGAGTCTGCCTCTCAAAAAAAAAAAAAAAAAAAGAAGATAATTTAATTAATTCAAAAGATACTCGGAATTCCTGGCTAACTCGCTTTTTAGTACTACCATCACTCTTACTTAAGAAAACACAGGATAATCTACGTTTTCTGCAGCAATTTGCATGAGCAACTACTGACAAGGCTATTCAAGTATATGGGAAGAGGTTACAGTTTCCTACTGTTACAAGATGGAAGAACAAAACCATGTTATTTTAAGAAAGCAAATGGTCTCACCCTGTTGTTTTCTTACCCTAATGCTACAGAATGGACACAAATTATGCACTGAAAAAAAATCTGCATTTTACACACAACTGAAAACCTGAAACAATATTATTTGCAAATAAATTATCATAGTTTCTGTGGCTCCCAGAAAGAATATAAAAAATATGAGCGCATAGGGTTTCACATAGCCACAAAAGATACAGCTTTTTTAAAAAATAATAATTCATTTGCAAGCATAACAAGAAAGTACCAAAAAGGTTCAAATTACAAGTCTGAAATGTTGTTTCTACAGTCTAGCAATTTCTTTTATCCTTTTCTTCATACTGAGAAATGATCACTACTCAAGACAATGATTTGGGAAGATGAGAAATTAACCCAGATGAATGCTAATATGTATTTATAAGCCGAGCTCATGGCAGGCCTGCAGACGTGCATGTATTGATTTACCACTGCTTGCTGTTTTAATCTGAAAGTAAGCCAGTATTTCCACACTCAACCATAAATCTTGGCAAATTTCAGCCTCACTGGTTTTGCAGAGCCTACACTAACAGCTTGAAAGAATAAAACTATGAAGACATAACAGAGCAGTTCTTGTTATTCATAACTCTTTCCTCTTCCCTCTGTTAAACAGCAGAGATCAGCTTGGGAGCATAAATGAGTCTCTCTACCTGAAGACCTTTTATTTTTCAATTTCCTCCTCCATCCAAGGAAGCCAAATTCAGTCATTGTCAGCATAGGATGCATTGTCCATTATTTTGGCTATTCCTAAGCATATTTCTTTTTCTTGTGGGAGGGAATTAAGGAAAAGGCAAAGGGAAAATAAAATCATTTAGCTACACTTCCCAATAGTTTTTCTCTTGTTTAGTCAGAAAAGTATAAATCAAAATGATTTTATCATCTGGCTGCAGGCTTAGCTCGTATGAGATTTCCTCCTCTCTGGACAGATAGGCAGACACCTATTAATACTACAAGCCCGTATACTTGCAGAAGATTACTCTTTAATTTATTCTTGCATATCAATTTCACTTCCAGCAAAGGTTGCTAACCAAGTCTTATACCCTCAGTTTAAATAGATGACGCTCCAAGGAAGCCAACAGTCTAGAAAACCATGACATTGGAGACTGCCATAGTACAAGGGCACTTTCAACATCCCACTTCCCAAGCCCTGATCCATCTGCCAACTCTGAACGACAGAAAACTGTTTCACATATCATGAAAACTGCATATACAAAAATTACAAACATATATAGGTACATGCATACATAATGCTTTTTCTTGCACTGAAGAAGTCTTGTTGCTGGTATAATGCCTATCATTGGTAACTTTTTCAAAATACATCGACGTATTTTGTATGTTTTCCTTCCGGTTTTGTAACATTAAGACAACTCAAAGCCAACAGGATTTCCAAGACTTGGCCTGCTGGGTTAAAGTACATTATAGACAAAGATGCCCATTTGTCCTTACCTCTATCTTGCACTAATTTAACACTCCATCTTGGAAAGTGTTGACTGCCTCTCTTCTGTCTGGAAGGCAGAAGAGGAAAAAACCTAATACATTCAAATAACTTCCAGCTTCTCTGAACTGCATTTTACAGTGGTTCTTTTATGAAATACTCATAGTAACATCCAGCTTTCAATAGCTATTCTATACTGGAATTAACACCTTGTAGCGAAGAAACTACAATAAAGTACGAACTCCTTTAATTTCTGGTAACCTAATGTCAATTGTATCAGAACAGCACTAAATGGACAAATTACTCAAAGTCACCGCTAAGCCTTCCAGATGCCTTGTCCCCTTAATAGCACGCATGTAGACTTTATCTCTATTTGAATCTGCTTCTGTAGTCTCAAGTCCCAGCTGTGCTGAATAGCAAATATCTCCATTTCAATAGGGAAAATGGTTGCACTAAAGTAGTTCTCTCCAGGGGTCAATATACTTCAGAAGGGCATTTAAGTGGCTGTATGTTATTGAGCAGAAACATCAGCTCACATATTATTGATTGTAGCTGCATGGCTCTGTTGAAAAGATGCCTGCAGTAGTATTAAGTGCTGAGATAGGGATGGAGGAGTGTTATGCATTAAAAAAATACTATCCATCTGTTGCCAAATTTTAGATAGATGAGCAATCACAAGCTGTAACACAAAATCTAAAGCGCAACCTCTGCGGCTGATGCGTCAGGGTCATATTCAGTGACACTTCCTCAGTTTCACACTGCTTAGACAGTCTTTTGAATATTGATTGAAGTAAGCAGGAGGCAGAGTTTGATTTCTGCAGTTTTGCAAAGAGTATGTAATAGATACTTACACGTAAATTTCAAATATACCCTTTTCTTTAAAAACATCATTAACCTGTTCTGACCCCATCGCTGCAGCAGCCCAGCACAACCGAAGCCCTCTGCACCGTCAGCCCACTGACAGTGCCAGGGCTGCAGTCACACACCCTGGGCACCACCAGACCGCCCTGCAGAACACACTGAGCTGGCTGAAACTCACGTGACCCCCACACCCTCAGCTCCAGTGACTTTTGCATAATGACTCTGTCAAATACCATCATGGAAAGGTAAGTCCAGCGTCCCAGACTGCACTTTGGCAGTAGGCCCAAGGAAGCACTTGGATCACTGGGCTTCACAGATGACAGAGGTTAATCCTGGCCTAGCAGGGAAAACTCAACCCAAAAGCATTTGTGCAAAGGGATGACTCAGCTGGGCTCAGAGAAAATTAGGATCCTCCAGTTATGGCTGCATCAACTGCAAGCCTGGATGGAATCTACATTAAGCAGAGTAAGACATTTATTCAAAGTTTCTTAAAAGGAGCATCTGTGGGAGTTTCACAAACCCAGAACATCAGCAGCCACAGAAGGGACTAGTCAAAAAACACGCTCTTACACAGAGTAAAGAAAAACCAATCAAACACTGCATTGAGTGCAAAGTTGACAGGCAAGCCCAAAGTCAGGTGGTGATACAGGACTGGCTTTACTTTCTTGAACAGATTCAACAGTATATGCCAGCAAGGAAGCTTGTATGACACGATCACAGTGTTTCTGGGCTTTAAAGACCTTTTCATTTCAGAGAGCCTGAGATGACTATTTCTTTGCCTGCAAGAGGGCAGCAGAACAAACTTTTCTCTTAGAAGTGATAAAGTACTACAGGAAAGAAGCCATAACTTCTACCTGAGGATGAATCCCAATGCCTACATTTCAGATTTTAAAATAGTTAGTTTTCTAATTTTTCCAGTCAATTTAACTAAACAAGATGCTTAAAACAATTCAAATAGAAACCTTAAAATACTTTACATGAAAACCACTCAGAGGCAAGGAAATGTAATGGATACAATTATCACATAGGAAAGGACCGAGAATGCAAAGAGGCAATAGCTATACCCAGTGTCAGAGAGCCAACTCTGAGTAAAGAGTTAAATAGTATCTAGGTCACTCTAAAGTCTTTCCTGCACACCCTCGGCTCACTGCATATCGGAAACGCTGTGTGGGAAGGCCAGGGAACTAAACTCACAGACCAAGTATGACTCAGACTGCAGTAATTTAATGATACTTTTATTCCCTTAAATTATCTTTGGGATTAAAAGAATCCACGCCCTTAACATGAAACCAAATCACAATGAAAGGAAGAAACCACAAATTAACAGATCTTTGAGTTAACAAAAGGTATCTAGAAACAAATTAATTGTCAACGGCAAGGACCGAAACCTTTCCTTAACACACTATATGGTCAGAATAGCAGAAGGTGAAGAATTTGAGCCCCGGTCAGATGTTCTCTTGAAAGCTTAGTGAGGATGATCTCAGCAACAGGAATGTCAGAGAACTGCCTGCCAAAAAAATAAAGAACTGTCATAGCCAAATGCTGACCTCCACCACCAGGGGAAAGCAACTTGAGAGAAACAGCCTCACATTTCCTCTACCACCGAAGAAGTTGAACTCAAGAGTTGTCAAATATCTTTGGCACAAGCATGAACAGAAGAAAAGTATTGGATCCTGAAGAAGGCAGAACACCAGTGACACAGATCCAAACACAAATCCAGCAAAATTCCTGAGGAAAAATTAAAATTTCTGCAAATTCTCTGCCCCTGAACAAAGCAAAAGTTTGGAGCGGAGACTAGTGAGCAGAAGAAAACATTACTCTCAGAAATACTCCCTCCTGACTATAATATAAAATTCTGAAAATTTACTCTTTCCTCTGCACTTTAAGCTGCCTCCCCATCTCTCGCTTATGGGAAAGGACAAAACAAGGCACAGTAACTACCAGAAAATGAAGAGCAAATCTAAGATGCCCTAAAGGCACTCAGATGTCTTCTGTCAGAAGAACCTGAAAATTTTCATAGAGAGAAACAGAAATTAATTTCCCCTTTTTCATGGCAAAAATTTAACTAATTTTGTTGTGGTGATTTTATAAACAGCAGTAGATGCCCTATTCAGAAGAGTTTTTATTAGTATATTATAATACCTTTATGAAGAATTGAGCATCTGGCTTTACAGCTGTATATTTAAAAATATTCTGCTCTGTTTCAAATTAAACTGTATTTTTTATATATCCCATGAGATAAAGAAACTAACAACGTTCCCAAAACCTATATCCACCACTAGGATACTTGTTCAGTAACCAGTTACCTTCGATAGTCAAGTTTTGCTACTGCTCACCTTTCAGCTACATCCAGAACAGTGAGCCTGTGCTCCTCAGATTACCACCTCGACCTCAGCTCAAGTGTTAGATGGGGAACAGTTGATCAGTGGCAGCCAGAGCTGTCTCCTCTTCCTGGGAGGGCCACTCTTTTCAAAATATTTAATGACATTTGTGAAACTGCATAATTCAGAGTGAGTGTCTTAGACTCCAAAGAGAATTAACAAACATATAACTGATTAAAAAAGAAATAAAATGGGTGGAAAAAACCTTCAGAATTTCCCATGGAACAAAGTAATATGCAATTCACTTGGGAAGAACAGAGGACTGGGAGAGATTCTCGTGTATTTTTAAAATGTCATAACTCTGAGTATTTGGAAGACGTTCAAAAAAGAATTGATCCTAATTTACATTAAGAAAGTACATTCATGCTGAGGCCTTTGTATGATGATGGACTTTTCAGCAGCAGTCCTGGCTTAATAGTCTTTCACTGCTAGTACTGTACCTCTGTTCTGAGATGTGGAAGCCCTGTAAGCTGTCACAGAGAAAAAGGAACAGAGAGCAAGACTTTCCCTCTCATTAGTTGAGGTCTTCAAAATGTAGCACACAGACTTTTGGCAACAAATAAAAAAGCCTTAGCAATAAAAATAAGACAAAGCCTTCCATACTATAAAAAACATGTAGCTTCAAGTATGGGAAATGTAAGAGTTTGAATACAGGACCTCTGGGGAGGAGGGAGAGGAAAGGCAAATGATTTACAAAGAGTCCTTTCCAGATCAACAGCACCACAAACAGTGATGAGGGAAAGGAAATGCACACTGCTACATCAGCTCTGCTGGATACCCCACCATGCTGATACCCTCAGGCCTTGAAGGGAAAAAGTCTCTCTTCTCTCTGCCAAATGCCTTCTCCAGAACTCAGCCAAGGCGTTCAGGCTTAACACAGGGGAGATTTCTGCCTGGGGTACTGCACAGCTACAGGTTGAAAAGAAGAAGAAAACACAATGCCAAAAGAACCAGACATCGTGGAGTTCATCTGGCACCCTGCACTCATGTAGCTGAAAAGCTCAGGCCTCACTCTCAAATAAATGCTCAGTCCCCACCACAGAGCAGGGAGTGGTGTCAAACCCCAGCACTGGCTACAGGAGCAGCGGGTCCCGGGTGCTCCGGGCTTTCCAGCATCAGGCCTCTGTGAGCACACTGCACACAGACAGCTTCAGTCAAGCTTGCATCCTCTCTGGGGCATGGGGAAGCATTTCTGTTTGTGAGCACAGCAGTTCCTTTGGGCTTTGATATATACACTAAATGAAATTATATACTGAACTATAAAACTGTGCTTGTCTTCGGGCTCCAAAAGCTCTTCAGTTACCCTTTCGGAAAAGTCCTTGAAACCAGAAATAAGTAGTTTGGCTCTTTTTCAGGTCTTTAGATTTATTTCTGACATTAAGGGTTTGCAAATAAAAGACTCGAGGTTTCTCACGTATTTGTACTACCACGTATGAAGCTCTTTTCTCACAATTTTAGATCTTTTATTAACATAACACATTTCACTATTGCATTCACTCAGACGTTAAAGTCCTTATTAATGCAACAGAATAATTGTTGATACTTTGAGAAGACTTGTGAAAGCTTATTAGTGACTACACGTAAGCCAAAAAGCAGCACTAGGATTAGAAATATTAATAATGTGTAAGACCTAAGTCCACAACGTTCTCCTAGGAAAAAATACTGATCCAGACTGTCTTCTAAAGATGACATGTACAATTACACAACTGCACAGAATAGGGAAAACAAGCATTTAAGAAGAACACACATTTTAGGCTACTATATTTCAGTTAAGATGGCCAAAACGATCAATTAATTAAATGTAATTATTTATAACCAAAAGTGAAGTGACACACATTTTGGTGGACAATTTTCCTCTTCTGGTAAAATAAGAGATTAAAGTAAGAGAAGAAATGGAAATGTGAGGGGCAGAATAGGAGTACAAATCAGAACATATTTCTTCCACTGAAATTGATTCTGTTAATGATTAACTCAACTCACACAGGTTATTTCAAGTAGAATATTTGTACTAGTAACAGTGTCAAAACAGACCCCAAATCAAAGTCTTCTTTTTATGAGTTTTCATTGGTGTTTTTTTGCTCTATGTCCATGTATCATGACATTATCAACATTCAAATAAAAAAATTGACTTTTTTTCCCAGGTACAGCAAATCTATCTACAAAGATCAGATATTTAAACGATGAAATGTTAATTCTTCTCTCAATAACCCTTTAATGATTTAATTTTCTACAGAGTTGGTCTGAGCCTTGAGTAAGGCAACTGCTCAAACTGAACTGAGGCAGCTGACATTGTTTGAATGTCAAAACAGGGTAAAATTTTAGGAGTTGTGGGAAAACAATTAAGGATCAAGGCTTAAAATTCTGTGGAGTTTTTTTAAAGATAAACACTGTTTTTTCTATTTCCTCAGTTACACGTTTCATTGGAGATAGCAGGATCTGAATTCACTAGTTCACCTATATTTGCTACTGCTTTCATTCCTCAGGTTAAATATGAATATTTATTATGTAGGTTGCAAAGTGCTCGGGGCTGTTGTTTGTCAACCCTAAATGTAGCTTGGCAATAATGTGGGTAAAAAATGGTTAAAAGGCTATCAAAAAAATGACTGGCCTTATAACGTGTCAACATCAGATGGCTCATTTTTTAATTTCAAGGAGTTAACATTACAGAAATCAGAGCTAAGCATAATGAACCTTTAGCAAACAAAGTCAAGACTTCACAAGATTTCTATGAGTTACGTGAAACCACATGAGATATTGGACACTGGATATAAGAATCTGCTTGCAAACGCTGATCCTGATTTCTACGCTGAATGGTTTCCTGAAGAAAAGGACAAGCTTGATGTAAGCATGCTGAGGCCAAATCCAACTTTGGCTCTAAGTTGAGTCAATTCTGGACAGGTTTCTGACTGAGACGCCTGCCTAAGTGGTCTCTGACAGAAGGGACAGTTTTTGGCATAATGGAACGCACTAAAAAGCCTGATTAGTACTCGTTAACGTTTTCAGTAGTCCACTGGAATTAAACAATCCCCTTCAAAATGTTCTTGAATTACTGGTTATTCCAATGAATAACTGCTGCTATCGCTTCCCATCTGCGTCAGGTCCCTGCCATTGGGGAAGCTGGGGACTGGGACCCTGATCAAAGGCATTCCAACAGCTGCCACCGGACATTTCTTTCCTGCAGCTCTGCGGTTGCATCTCCGTACAACAAATACCCGCAGACTTGCAAATACTCACAGATTTTACAGCCCTGCACTACCAAATCAGCTTTTTGTTTTCCAAGGAGAGATCTTCAATGGTGGTAACTTTTACCAAATCTGTTTTCCTAGTGCTTCTTTTACAAGCAGCTGCGGCTGAAACATTCCTTCCACTCTCTTCTCCTCCCTCGCCCCCACTTCCTCAAGGAAATTCCATGGGATCACCATTCCTCTGGCCCCACACTGCAACAAAACTCTCATCTCCCAGGGGAGAGGGAGCTTGTGCAATCACTGGATCCCCACATCTGCGAGCACAGAGCAAACACACAGTTCCTTCGTGCATCTGTATTTGGATTGCTTGTTTTTTAAACAATGTGCTGAGGGGAATTGCTTTTAAGTTAGGCTAAACGAAATACCGAGTTTGAAAAAACCGCAACCTTTGCTTAATAACAAAATGGAAAGAGAAAATTAAAACTATATTTGTTTTAAATTCGAGGCATGTCAAGAGACTATTTGCATCTGGAGGACAGGACAACTTTTTTACTTTTCTCTCAACTACAATTTCCCCAAAAATACCTAATAACATGCTACAAGAAAGCATTATTGTAAAAAAACCACCCTGGAACTTCTCAGAGAGGATTTCAGTGCAGATTTCATTTGATCATGAATGTAAAGCTGTCTGAATTTTATTGCTACCTAATTAAAGTCCAGATATTGAGGGGAAGATAGATAGTCTTCCTTCACATTATGCCAGGCTAGACACTTCATAACATGACTGCTGAAAGCAGTTGCTAAACAATAAAGGAAATGACTATTTAAACCAAACATCACATCTCCAGGCCAATCACAACTCCCACGGCACACCTCACAAATGCCTCGCTACTTGTTGTGGAAGTCAAGCCCTGACAAAAAGGAGCATTTCGGCCTCCATATCGGGCCTACATCTCTCTGGTGCATCTGGCAAAAGGAACATCCAATAACGAATTCTATTTCCTTTCAGCTGTAGCAACGGGATACATCTTTTTGACAACAGCCTCTCAAGATCACCTGCTAAGACAGAAGCCAGCAGAGCCGGTTTACACACCACAGTGGCAGGCCACTCCTCCTCTGACAGTTGGTCTGGTTGAGAAACTGGGTGCATCAGCTGTGCAGAACACAGCTGAGATTAGCTAAATCTGGTCCCGGGGCTCCTGTGGGTGTTTCTCTACTGTGCTCCACACCACTGCACAGGCAACAGCACTGGCACAGTCAATGAATACATCCAGGGAGCACACCTTCACCATCCTCGGCAGTATGTTTGTTCTGAAGAGCAAAACTGAGTGAAAACTGCAACTAAGGAAAATCTACCGCAGATAATACAAACCCCAAACCATGCCATGGTCCTTGAACAGGGAATAAAGAAAAATATGAAGCTATTATTATACAACAGAGCTGAACAATACAAATTGCATACTGCTCAATTACTAAGGAATCTATCTCCTCCTACAACCAAACAAGATACTGTAAACCTGGTGTTATTTATTCAGACATGTATGCAATAATACTATTTTAAAAAATGCACACATAACTCTAAAAAAAAGAAATTTGCAGAGGGCTTCTTTCTACCCTAAAAAGGTAAGAATAATGCATAGGCTCCTGCTCCAATATAATCAGTATTAATTCTGTTCTCAAAGGGAACAGTTTCAGAGACACTGATGTATCGCGTTTAATTATATGACACGAAATCATATTCCACATAATTATGAATGCAATACTTCACTGTAGCCAGCAAACCATGAAAGAAAAATGCAAGAAAAATGGAGAATAAAGGAAAAAGGAATGAAAAATACTTTTAAAAGAATTGGAGAAGTCAGCTTTGAAAACTTCCATTCCACCTTCACTTAGCCACACCATCTATCTAAAGGGGTTGTGCTCGTGTGCTGTAAGTATTTCTAAGCAGCAGCGACCTGCCCGCACCACTCTCCCAATGAGTTAAATGCAAGAGATGTTCAGACTATTTTCCAAAGTCCAGCCTTTTTTTTCTAATGAGATATGCTGAGTAAAACTAGCAAATTTCTTGTTCTTAAGTGACCACAGCGGTGCCAGCTCCCTGCTACAGCAAACATTTGAGCTCCAGTTCACCTCTTTTCGGTCCTAAGTGTGTTTGAAGGAGATGAGAAATGGCAACATGGGAGAGGTCACAATTACTCCCCAAACAAAGAACATGGAAACATTAATAAGTTAATGGATGTCACATGCAACGAAAATACGTCTTTTATTAAGAGCAGGGAATTGAAACAACTTTTAAGTGATCTTGCCTCAAAACAGGGAAACATTGGAGTATATAACTAAGTATGTTTTGGAAACAAAGCTGTATGTCACATCTGGCGCATATGCTTTAAGAAAACCATTAGCCTGCCAGTTGTTTTAGCTATGCCTGTGTTCGTGATGCTGAATATTTAGCAAGGACCCCTTAAATTACTCTCTCAACAAGACAGGTGATTTCAGAATGCACATATGCAAAGGCAGCCATTGCAAGTTCTGTTTTTGTGTTCAGACCATCCTGGCATGGAACAATGGCCTGTTGTGGTAATTCTATATTTTGTTACCTTAAAGCAGCTGCTTTCCTGATTGTAATCCCATTAAAAATTCACAATATGACCCTACAGCGATAACTTAAGGGGGAAGGCCAACTAAGTGACACTGTCCAGAGAAAAAAGCAATTTCAAAAATATCCTATAGACTACGAACAGCTTGACAGAAACAGCACGGTGTGAGAAAACAGCCTGGAAAGGAGAATACGAAAGGGTAAACTGGCCAGATGATTTATGCTGAACTGAATAGAGGAGACTTGGGTTAAGCCTCAAAGCTTGAAATCTCACCCAGGGACTGGGGATTGTCAGGAGGATGAAGGGTCTGCTGCATCATCCTCATTTAATGATGTAAACGTCACAAAAGGAAGTCTCTGAAGAAACTCAGCATTACAGAGACACAATGCTGCTGCAGGCCAGCAAGTAAATCATAAGCAAGACAGTGGAAAGTACAGGGCTTTGGAGCCATGTGGCTTCAGCATAAAGGTCATCCTCAGCAAAGCACGGTGCTTAGTGAGAGTCTGGAAAGCCCCTAGAAAACATGTCAAAGCAAGTTACAAACTTCTGACTGAATCTGCTAAGACCCAATCACGTAAGTCCCTAATCAGATAAGCAGGCTCAACAATTTCAGTGAATAACTGGAATGGATTTAATCTTGTATCTTCAGATCCAGATATTCAATAAGTGAAAAGAAATGACTAAGAATCACCAAATATGAAAGTACAGCTAAAGCCTGAATAATATATTCAAAACCCAACAGAACAGCTGAAGAAAGCATATCAAGCACTGATAGCCACACCAGGAGAAGGGAGTACAATTAGGCACGGCTGAAGTTACCACTGCCTCAGCAACCCTGTCAAACCAGCTCTTCATGGCAGAGGCTTGCTCAGTGCAGCAGATCTCATGCAATGGCACTCTACGGTTGTGAAAAGAAACCACACAGCAGGGTCAGGCAGCTTCCTGCAGCCTTTCCCAAACCTCACTGGCTCCTGTCCTTCTATTTAGCTGATTGCTCCTGTCCAGCCTCCCACAGAAAAGACAGGATCTGTGGGCCACTGCATTGATTGCTTTGCCTACTCCCGCATACCTGATGGGAAGCTCTTAGGGCCAGGACTGATTCACATCGTGTCCCCCTGACACTCCTCTGGCTCTGGGCTGACTGTTATGACACCCTTGTGACAAACAATACCTACTTTAGTCCTCCCCACACTTCTGCCTCTGGCACAACTGATATGAAGAAATTTGTTTTCTCAATGCAGAACTGGAGTAGCAGGCTCAAGTTTGAATGAACTATTCAGAAACACGGCAGCTTCATTTCCCGCACAAAAGCCAGTAATACTCTCTGAAAAACAGCCGTGCTCCCGAGCCCTCACAACAAAAACATAATGCGCTCTTTTCAACTTGGAAAAGAGGAAAAGAGCTTCACCTAATAGAAAAACAGAAAGGACCAATCAGACGAAGGTGGAGACAGATTTGTAGACACGTATACTGGCAAGTTGTGCTCCTGCCAGGAAAATACTTTTCCACAAAGCTGGTGAACGTTTGTTCCCTGTGTTCGTAAATACTGCACAGCTGTGCTACAACAGGAGAGCAAGCCCGACACTTCCATAATTGATAAGAGGTTTCTCTAGTGATTCACCAAAAATAATTAAACAAAATAAAAACATGGCCAAAATTAGCACTGCTGCCTTGACAAGAACTAATGCAAATCCTGACTAAAGCAAATAGAAGTCACAGTATAACAATCCCCCACACAAGAATTCTGTCGATTATTCGAGCTTGTATTCTGAGGGATTCTGTCAGAAGCAATCCTACTGTACCACAACCATCATTGAAAATAACTTTTCAGTAGAGTGTATATGATACAAGTCCATGACGATCAGAGGGAAAAATCTCTGCAGATGGGATGTTTCTGGTACTTGCAGTGACAATGATGTTTTTCAACCATTATTTCCTCAACCCACAGGTGTTTCTCTGTCTCGTCTGACATCAGCCAAAAGATACAAAACAAGCCAGTGACCTTTTTATGTACATGTACCAAAAGCTGCTTACTGCCAACCAGCAAGATCATTTCTACAATATGCAGAGCAGCCTTTCTATCCATTCTTAGCACCAAGCACTGCCGTGGACACCCACTTAGGATAGCAAGACCCACTCTATATGGAGAAAAGGAGCTAAAATTACTCTGAAAGCCTCTCAGTAAAATCTTAGGCATTTGGAAAGAGCTAAAAAAAATATTTCAGAGAACTGGAGTAAATAACAGTCTCTTCATTGACTTCTATGTGTCCAAGATTTTATTCTCCATTTATTTCATATTATCTCAACTTAAACAATGAACAAGGCAGGTTCACTTTCAAGAATATCTTGCCTTTCACATCCCAGAAGTTTAGGCAGATTTACAAGGAGGAAACAGCTTGCATCTGAAACTTTCCATGGTCTACAAAAGTGGACTACTGAGCTTCAGTGAACAGGGAGAGAGCTGTCATTCCTATCTTACTGCCAAATCAAGTTAGTTGCTAAGGGACCTATGTCGTCCAAGCCTAAAGCTTCTGGACATCTCACTTGCTTCCTCACCAGAAATGGAGAATTTTGAGACTTTCTCCTTTCCTCTTAAGTAAAATGCTTAGGAGGGAAATATCTCACAGGAATAATTGCCACAACCTTCCAAGTCTGTAAATTCACATCGGAATTGATTTAACAACTTCATGGCTGAAGTTCCTGTCTGTTCTTAATTTATACAATTCATGCTATTCCAACTACAATTATATATTGAACAGTAACAACAAAATTGCAATCTTTGGCTATCCAAGAGGAAGGGGACCAGTTACAGCAAAGTACTGAACGTATTTTTTTCTAGGCTGTTCATGCATCAATGACATCTGAAACTGTGCAAACCAAAATGTCTTCAGAAAGAGAATAAGGAGCTATAGTAACCACTGCACAAATAGTAGTTACTGGGGCGGCTCCAGTGCAAAATAACCTCACAGCTCTGTCCTAACATAACATGAGCGCACAGGCCAAGGTTTCTTCATCAGTTCAAAAGATAAAAATGTGAAGGAAAAATCCACTTCTGTAAAACATGCATTTGCAACTAAGTTTCAAGTTACAAGAGGTCATTGTCACATGGGAAGCTGTAAAAATGTTTAATTTATCAACAAGTCTTTTCACAGATTGATTATCTATTCTTTTCTCTGCAAAACACAAGGATTTCATTTGCTGTTGGAGAAATGAGCAAATAGATTTTTTTTTCCTTTAAAGACCTGAGAGCAAGCTAGTTTTTATTATAATACTAAGATGACTTACTTATATGTGACTGCTACCCTGAAAGTCCATTTTTTTAAAAAACAAAAATAGAAATTCTCCTCTATAAATTCGGTACCAGATTTTTTGCAATATTCATAATCAAAGGTACTTCATATAAGCTTGGATCCAAAATTTACAGCTTTTCCTAGCTATTTTTCTTACTGGTGTTGTGCTCCATTTTTGTATACTCTTAGTTAGTTATCTGCTAAATGGAACATAAAATTATTTTTGGAATTTCAGACAGTAGCATTATATACAAATCTTAATAATTCATCCAAGATAGACAGATTTGGAGTTTTCTCACCCGTAGTATTGAGAATTTAGCTGAGTACCTTTGATTTCAAAATAATCCAGACAGTGCACTATGAATTTCGGAAGTACTAAGACATTTTAAAAGTTCAGTAAAACATTTAAGGCAGGTGATTTTAAACAGTGTATGAACAACCCAACGGCACAGTCTTTTGACATATAACCCATATTTCAAAGTAAGAGGCATGTGCTGCTGTAAAAATTAAAAAAGAAAACAACTCCCATAAGCAAAAAATTCTTATGTTAACAACACAGCCTTGAAAACCTTCTGCCAAGCGAAGTCTACCACTAGAGAGGATTCTTACGTGGATCAACTATTCCTAATCACAGAAATAATTGTGCAGTAAAGTACAGCCATAAATTGGTCTGAAACCAGGATAAGCCTTCAAACGCACATTGTAGTTTGCAGTGATTCAGAACAATTACTTGAGTTCGTATCAACAGGATTGTCTTAGTAGTGAACAGAGGAAACCCTCTTTGCAGACTCTCAACAGCAAGTTTCACATTTAGGTATCAATTTTAATTTATTTGTGATTTCAAAAGCACTATGGGTAATCACAGTTTTTACGAAAGCAGTGGGTTGCTTCAGTTCACCACTGTATTCCCACTTGCTTTGCTTCTCCAAAGTGTCAAACAATCTTTTCCTTCTGATTGCCAACAAAGTTGAAACCTGCCACCATATCACAGCATGGGGGTGTTTGTTTATGAATCTGGCTTTCTTCCCTCATAATCCAAACACTCATCCTGTATACCTACTATAAGCTTTTAAGGTATGACATTATAATTTACATTTAAACGTAGTACTTACGGTTGGCATAATTTTACCAGGTCCTGATCAGTGGTGTTTGGAGGCAGTGCTCTGATGTAAAGATTAGTTTTACTTAATTGATCCCATCCTGAGTTGCTGCTGCTACTACTGTTGTTATTACTGCTGGTGGTGCTGGGACTAGGAGGAGCCATTGGGTGGGCTGGTACAATGGACTGCTGCAAAGGAAAAAGCACGTTAGAGTAAAGTACAGGTAGCAATCACAGCATGCACATCAGCTCAGTCTGCAGCAGCCTGGTTACCATTTGCTGCACTGTGTCCAATCTGTCCCTAATTACCCGTGGATTTTAAATACAACTGCTTTCACACCACATTTGGGACAGGATTCACAGGCACAGTCTAATATACCCAACCACCATTTGATGCATGCTCAATGCATGACACAGGGTCAAATTATATATAATCTCCACTGAATATTGCTCAAAGGATTTTATCACTCTTCATTGTGTCATCTGGTGTGAAAATGAAATAGGAGTTATTGCTCCTCTAGGTTCCAGCAGGTACAAAGTTTACATCGCTATGACTGCTTCACATGTCAAATTGTGGCAGACACAAACACCATGCTCTTCCCTTCATCTATCAAAAGATACAAAAATAATTAGAAGCCTCTTTTCTCTCTCTTCTGGATTTTAGTACTTCACACTGTTCTGCCACTGGATTTTTAAAGGTAGAGAAGGAGCACAGATAGCTTAAGGACCGGACTTTAAATGAATGGTGTGCCTTGGCAGAACTTTCATACTGCCGTCTATCTCGGTATTTGTGGATTATTTCACAATTGTCAAGAAAATGGCTCTATATAATGGCAAAAAATTCAAGTTTCAAAAGGAGAAAAGCACATAAGCACTTCTACCTACTCCTGAAGGTATCTAACGCTATTGCTCTTAAAATCACACCCCAATGGAACATAAAAACATCCTAGAGGAAATCTGCAGTAGAGAAATCATTTGCATTAACAAAAGTATAGCAGGGCACTGTACAAAAAATACTATGAACATGTCTGTGGTATTGTAAGAGAGGAATACTTCAAAAAACATACTAGAGAACAGAAGTTGCCTGTAAACATCTTGCGACTACACGGTTTTCACTGACAAACTGGCTGCAAGCGGCCCCTTTCCTGCAAAAGCCTGAGCTTCCACCAGAAGCTCATAGCAAAGAACTGCCCTGTGAATGCAGAGGAAAGGCACAGTAGGGGGAAAGAAAATAAAATGGAATAAAGTGAGATGTCAATGCAGACTCACTTGTTCCCACCCTAGTGCCACCCTCTTCTTTGCGTTTGTACAAACAGTTGCATAGCCACAAACCGAACCAAAAAATGATCTTCCCTGATCTGGTACACCACATGTGGCTTTGCACTACACAAAAGCTTTCACAAAGCTTTGGCTGTCACAAGGCGAGGAACAGGAATGTGAAGGCAGAGAGGAAAGGATTAGAGTTTACCTCTGTTTAAAGCACCCATGAAACTACACACAAGAAAATACACAAGAAAAGCGAAACTATTTTGGAGATAACCTCAGGAAATTGGAATGAAAGTGTGAGTGGGAGAAAAGTACAAAGGCATGCCTTATATCAGATACTTTATGGTAATTATGTGTTTCTTTTTTGTGTTTCTCTAGGAAGGTTTTGAAATCTTCCAATTTGGCATGTTGCAAAGTTTATTATGCAGCTATAATGGCCTGGAACAGCCAACTGCAAGACTTGCTATAAAATCAACATTGATAAGTTGTAACATTGTTGCTGCCTAATTTAATTGAACTGAAAATTGCATAAAAGAATTAAATACATCCCTGATCATTTAGCATTTCAAAACAGAATATCAGTATTTCCTTGCCATAGGGTTAAAGATTTTTTTTTGTTTTGGTTGTTTTTAATAAAGATTTTTAGAAATATCAAATCTCTTCCAAAATATTTATATTTGGAATTGAAGCACTGATCTAGAATTTCTTCCAGGGAAAAAGATTAAATGCTCCCTTCCAAGTTTGCAATGGAAACACTGACGGATTTTAACAATAGCAGCACAAGTCAGTCTGTCAGACCACTCTGCTTCCAGTAACGCCAGGCAATTATTTTTAGGGTTACAAGCAATGCAGAATGACAGAGCAACTAGTTTCAAAACATTTTCACAACAGAACAAACTTAGTCTGGCACAGTGATATTCTCTTCAAAAAGCCTTCGGTGAAGTTCTCAAAATGCAAACAGTGATCAAATGCACAACTGCTCTGTTCATGGTTTCGAAATGCGCACAGAAAACTCAACATACACATACCTGTCTTCATCTAAACTGGTAATTACAACTGAAGGCTAAGAGCCTCTATCAAGTTTTTCAGGATCTTCAGTTTGGTTTTGCTTTTATTTTTCTTACATTGTTTTTCCGTTAAAATCTTTGGTTTCCTATGTTATGAAGAACTGGAATTTTGTAAAATCTTGTCACCAGCTGGCCAAAGGCAGGAGAGGAAAATGTGTGTCTGTGTGTAGAGAGAGCAGGAATCCTAACTCCGTCTGTCTGTAAAACATAAGCACTCCATTCTGAGAAATTTAAACTTCTGTATAAACACGAAGATGTTCTAGTGCTAGTGGTCACATTCAAACATGAAGGGAATGTAAATGGGACTATAGTTGTCTTCCTAAGTTTACAGACAGAAGGTTTTTCACTGCTTCCACAGAGACTCATACCTTTACGAGCCTTAAAGGCTTTACAAAACACGTGTGCTGGGTGTCCTGCAGCTCTCAAAGCCTGCAGCCCTGACAGACAGACAGCCTCTAAAGGGACAGGGACATCTTAAAGCCATACAACTAAAACACGTTTTTTACATTAAAACTTTCATTTTAAAATCTGAATCACTCTTTCCGCTCTGTTCCTCATCGACGACTACTTGTAAAAACTAAATTATAGAGGTCCCTCTGTTGTTCAAAGGGGCCTTTTTTTCCAGTTGCTCTTGCTGCAAAGGGCTGGTTGGCAGCGCAGCCTCAACGCCGTGACCGCGCTGGCGGAGCCTCCTACGCTGACGGCGCAGGCCAGAAGAGTTTGTCTGCTGGCATAGTTGCATCACCTCCCCAAACAACATCAGCTAAGCCGATAAAAGCTCTCTTCTGCCTGCACAGCTGCATCCACACCTGGGCTTTTGCCAACATATTGATGTCAGCGAGGATGTATGACTTTTTTCCACACCCCTGGCTGATACACAGCGCATTGCTGGCAAGACATTCTGCAGTGAAGACCTGGCCAAAATCTGGGGTTGTTTGTTTAGAAACAGCTTTCACAAACCTCAACTGAGAGCTTTGTCTAAAACCCGAAATCAAATTTGAAAAGTTTTGGTTTTCAAACTGTAGTTTCTGCTGCAAATCCATATTAAAAGCTGTTCTTAAGTTTTTACTACATGGACCTCACAACAATTTGCAATATTGCAACACACAAAAATACATTTATTAATTTTTCTTTGTAATCATTGCATCTTAAATTAAAACATGGAACTCGAGGAGGAACGAATGTAAGCAACAGACCATTACTTCTTGCAACAATATTCCTGTTCACAAGAAACCATTGTCACACTGTTTTGCCATTTCCTCCTTAGTTTTCACTCCAAAAGGTAATTAGCGATCGTTCTTTTTGCACAGTTTCCTTCCTCTCATCTTCAACAAACATCTAAGCAAAAAAGGCCAGTGACAGAACAATCAGCCCATCTGCTCTGTGATCTCCCCATCCCATTCTGCAGCCAGCTGTGAGGAGCTCCCAACACCCCCGCCTGATCTCTGAGGGACCTTCCCTCCAGCCCTCCACAGCAATGGGAAAACCACAGGTACTTAGTAGGAAAATGAAAAACTCCGTGACTGAACAGTCCCCATGAAGTGCCTTAAAACAAGGAGAATTGTCTGCCTGTGTTTTCTTCTCAATATAAACCCCAAATGGGAATAATCACAAGTACTGAAAAACAGCTGGAGACTATACCCATCTTATATGAGCCACTCCTGTCTTTCTTATAAACCCTTCTATGCCTAAGGACTGCAAATGAGTCAAAGCAGGATTTTGTCTACTAAGGAACAGAAGAATCTCTTTGCTGTCAACTGAAAAAAAAAGACACCAAACCAAAATGGAACAACCCCAGGAAATTCCTTTGACCTGAGAGATACTGATCCCTGCTGCCTTCAGACTACAGAAGTCCAAGAGAACTTCAACGAGCAGAAGATAACTTGGACAATGACTGTCCCAAAGCAGAGTATGATCACTACAGTAGCAATCCATTTAAGTCTCTAACTTTGTGCAATAAAAGCACGCATATGAAGTTATATAACATGCTAGCATTTAATTATGAGTTTAATCACTCAGCTAAAATTCCTAATGGGAAAAGTACCATGACTTTTAACAACAGAGTTAGTTCTCATACATCTACTCCAAATTCAAACCATAAATTGCAGCATACAATAACTACCGGATTTAGCCAGAACTGCTACTTGGATCATCTCATAGTATCAAAATCTCATCAGTAGTGTTTCCCTAGCTTTGTTCAGGTGACTAAGCTACAAGCACCTGCTTACCCTGCCAGACTTTGCCTAACCTCATTGATTTTGAAAGCAGCACCTTCAGTAACTGGCATTGATATAAAAATTACCATACCTTGTTTTGGATGTGTGCAACAGTGAGAAAAAGTATAAATCTGGATTTATTTATTGTTAAAGTGGGGGTTGCTTGTTTAATTTATTTATTAATCTAACACTTTAGGTTAGAGAGAGCTTCACATGCACAATGAAAACAAGGGCTCAGGAGAATAGAAGATGCCATACCTAATGAAGAAAGACACTGCGACACTTTGTGCACAGCTTAGGAAATAGGAAGTCATTTGGAATTAAATCATGTCCCTAGCAGAAAGAACAACTCCAAGTGTTTAACAGAAATGAGTGTCCATGGATGAAAACAGTTGCTTTATTGCCTTTCTTTAAATAAGGAAACATTAAACCTTGGTCACTTATTCTAAGCCAGCAAAGTAACGGCTGCAGCGGAGATGCCATTTTGAGTGTCCTGCACTATTCTGTTTCATGTTTTTCCTCATCATGTCTGCAACATTATGGCAAGCAAAACTGAATTTCTGGAGGCCTCTCCAAGTTCAATTCTCAGTGGACATGAGTCAACTAGTAGAAACCGAAAGCTGTGCTGCTGCTTTACTCACATCTCCTGCCTTAGGGTAGGTTCTCCAACTGTTGTTCTTCATTCTGTAAGCACTTGTCACAGGAAGATTCAGCAACCAAATCCAAGGAATTCCAGCATGATACCAGTATAAAGAGTATCTCAGAAGCTCCAGACTCCTGTTGAAAATCTCCTCAGGCCGGAAAAACCCTGATACCTGCCCCCTTTTTCTCCTTTAAACCACCGACCTTAACTTCTTTTTGCACAGGTAAAAAATATGACCTCATAGTGACACTGCAAGAGTCAACGGGACTATTCCAGCAAGGGCTGGTTTCCTGCACAAGGCAGAAACTATGGATAGTGTGTTTTGTGATCATACAGAACTATTTGCATACCCAGGATCCAAGGATGGAAGATTCCATCTTCCTCTAGATGGTGATGACGGGTGTTAGTGCTTCAGCCATATGGAGCAGAAACAGCCACTGGGGAGATGCAGGACCTTGAGGTTGGAGGCTGGCATCAGGCAAAGACTCCGCCTGTTACAAAACATCACAGGCAGCCCAGGAGCACCTGGAGATCCAGCCCGATGTTCCTCCCAAAAAACGCTCTAAATGTTCCATATCTTGGTATGAAAGAACTGTGCTGAAAATACTACAGCTGGGATTACAGCAATGATGGACTGCAATAAATACGATGAAAATTAGGTACTCAAGGAAAAAAATATATCACACTGATATAGTAACTGAACTGAAGCCTTGCCTTAATACATAAGTTTTAAGAGGAGCTTTGCAAGATAAAAATATAGGGTTATATCTTTTTTCTTGGCTGTATGTTGCAGCCAAGTCCTATGAAAACTATTTTTCTAAATACAGGTAACAGACTTTTCCATACTAAAAGAAAACAAAAGGAAACAAAACCATAGGTGGATAATCATCATGCATCTATGAAGATAATAATAATAATAAAAAGTTATTTTCACTCTGACATTTGTTTTTAGTTAATATTCTCTTTCTTCTTCATTGTATTTTAACTAATTTGAACCAATTAGCCAGTAAGAAAAATGTTTCTGGCAAAATCCAGGGAAGCAGTTAATGCATTTTTTCTGAGCCATTTAAGGAAGCCCTTCCTTGAAATACAGAAATGCATGAACAAGCAGGTACTTCTCACAGCTTCCTTTTTAAAAGCTCAGAAGAGTGGCTCTATCAGCAATGAAACAAGACAAAGTCTGGCATAAACCCCTAGTCATGGCTCAGATGCTCCTAACAATTTCACCTCTAGACTCTTCTGATTATAACCCAAGCTCTCTCCCCACTGAGCTATTTTGCTTCCTTTCCTCAGATCTTACAGTAACATAGCAGGACTGAACTTGTTCTCACCAGAAAGCAACAATTACTAAAACCAGAAAGTACCCAAGTAAACCATTCCAGCTTGTTACACAATGTCACGTCTTCATATTTTTACAGGAAATGGAACCAATATTATTTAAATTACACATATTAAAGCTTAATACAACAGCAATCTTCTGTTACTAATGAAAGAAAAGCTCAAAATCTATCTATATCCTTTTTATGAAGACACTTGAAAAAGTGTGAGCATAATCCCGGCCACGTTGAAGTATATGACAAAACCCACGCTGATGCTTCTGAACAGAATTTTTCTCCAAGAATAGGGTGTGGAGATTTTTTCATTGTTTTTACTAAAAAAAAAAAAAAAAGCTTTCTAACTTGGAGTTGGCAGGCAAGATGGTAACAATAAAACAAGAAACGAGTGCAAGAAGCTGGTTCAGGTAGCTCTTCTAGAGTCTTGGTGATAAATGAAAACGCTTCAGCTCCCAGGAACTCACTCACTCCACTGACCTTATCCCCTGTCAGGGATTTTTAGGTGCTCCACTGACTGATTCCTCTAGTTCAGAGACAAATAAAAGGTGCAGAATACACAAACCTAGCCACACCACAGCACAAAAGCTATCCCAAAGGACAGCAAGGGGAGTGCTGAACTGGGCCACATCCTGTTCCTTTCCAGATGTAATGAACCTTCCCTTTCCCCTTCCACCTGCTCATCGTGAACCACAGCATCCGTCTTCCCTCTCAGTTTTATACCTGGATTTCCTGGACAATCCCCTGAAACAATACCTTGGGTACCATGCCCTAGCCATGACAGAATTATAGACACATACAAAGCAAATAATTTGAGTTTTAGTTTCTGAAATATGAACAAGTTGCAGCAATCCAACAGCTAAGCCTCATTAAAAGAATGTAAAAAGAAAGTCAAGATGCTGAAGTACCTGAAGAAAGAGAGCATGGTACTAAGATCTACCAGACAGACAAAAAAGCATGTACATGTTTTTGTGGTTAGTCCTTCACTGAGCAATAGACACAAAAGAATTCACTGCCAACTTTGTTCTTGATTCTAGTACACACACAGGCCTGTTTTCTTCACTGAAACCAGCCAAAGCTTTTGCTCAGGATCCAGAAAGCACAGGGTACTGAATATCTAGACTAGGTTGAAGTTTTTGTTCTAGCCTGAGGATTCAAATTACAATTAAAAGAAAACACATCCATTTTCAGAGAGGTGTAACTTGCATGCTAATGGTTTATGCAAGCACCTGAAAGGCAGCAAGTCCAACACATGACACTGAATCCAAATAATAAAAAATTCCTCCCTTGCATTACACATCTCTTGGTACATGTTAATAGCAGAGTAACATCTTACTATGTTCCCCACAACAGGAAACATTCAAGACATCCTTGGTAGGAGAAATGTTTCACCTAAAACAGCAGTTAACTTAGAAACTCCTGGGTCATGCAGTAGTTTAGACTGGACCACAGATGGTCACATCAGAGCTTGCAAATCACATACAGCTCACAAGCACTTCAATGGCAGCTCAGAGGACAGCACTCATGGAATCTAAGTAAAAAATTATTCAATAAGCTTTTCATAAGCATTAAGAGGTTCATAGTGGTCCCTTCTCATTGTACATAGGGCCCTGCTTTAGCATTAATTACACAGGAAACTCCTACTCACTACCTCCATTTAAAAACTCTTCAGAAGTCAGCATACTAAGATCTGAAAATAAATAATATGTATTATCCTCTGACTGCACTTACAGTGTAATGGGAAGAAGTGGGACTTAAATATATGGAAAATGAGAGACATGGCTTTATCCTGGATATTTTTTGGCTCCCTTGTAGGAAAATACAAGAGAGCAGGTAACTGTTTTTCTAAGTAAATCCCACAAAACTAAGCTCTGGCAGTGCGACTACTGCACCACATAAGGCAGTTCTTCTGTTCAGAGGACAGACTCATTAGAAGAATGCTAATCTCCAGCTCTGCTGCTATTTGTTCAACTTTTTTGTCATTATCTGTAGTGAACTTTTACCTCCAGGGCCAACAAACAGGGCCGTGGGGACAATATTCAATGTGATCAAAAACATGCTGCTTTCGAGAACTTCTATTCGTGATATTTAAAATGCGTATATTTTTATGGGTGTAGGAAGTCACATTTTTAATTTCATAAAGCAGTAAATATGCCATCTCTTAACTATTAAGGATGCCATCCATCACTGCATTTTGGAGGTTAATCCTGCTAAGTCTGTATATCTCATACAGCTGGTTAAAAAGTAGCAGAGTATAGATACAGACACCTTGGCTTATGCAAGAACTGCCTGAATATCTGTATTACAAAAACTGACAGCAACAACAATAACAAAAAAGTATGTTAAGTATGTTTGGCCAGTCTTTAGTTCTTTAAAATAATAGAGAAGGAAATGCCTTTTTTTTTTTTAAAGTTTAAAACTCTGCACAGAAGTTTCTGAAGTAGAATTTACTCTTCTTCCATATTGTATTAGACTTTAGATTTCTGATCTTTTTAATTTCTTTTTTTATTATTTTCCAAACTGTTGGCTTTTCCCCCAAAAACTACCATGTCACCATTCTGCTCATCTGGCTATCTTATCCACCCTCCCTCCATAGACAGCAATTATAGGATAGAAATGGCACCGCATTGAAGATGCATGTCAAAAGAAGCATCTGCTTTTCTGGCAAACTCCACACTGTTGGTGGCATTGGAATTATTGCTATACTGTTTGTCACAGGGTTAGACCACAGATGGCTCTTTTGGCTGACATGGGATCCGCTATGTCATTTTCTGTTTATTCAAGTTAAATAAATTGAAGAACTTGTGCCCGACCGTGCGTGAGGGAGTCAATTCCTATCAAAATCCCTTTGTCTATGATTGCTGATTCCTTATGGGCAACATACTGCACCCAGCATAGCAGCAGCATTGTTACTGCGAATCCCTCTGTTCTATTTGAAAGAAGAGAATGGATGTTCTTCCTGGTAAGGCCATTACACAAGGATTTCATAGGTAGCCCAGTCCATTCCTGCTGCTTTTTGACAACATCAAGGGAACAGTTGAGGCAGCTGTCTCTGGCCCTTTCTTCTGCATTCCAAAATCTTAATCTCTCTGAGAGACCACACCCTCTTCATCACAGCCAGCATCTCCAGTTGTCAGAAAGGCGGTACATCAGACAAAAAAAGGATAGAAAAAGCCAGTTTTGTAAGACTTCATCATCAAGACTGAATCTGGATGCCCCCATGAAAAGGCTCTTCGAGCTGCACAATTTATGCTTCAAAGCACAGTACTTTAGATATTTTATCTACTTCCTACTCACTTTGCAAATGTTTTTCCTTTTCTAAGTGTCTCCAGGCCTAACTAATGTAATCAGCAAAGAACAAGCCGGTGTAGATACACTGCCTGAGTGCAACACAAAGGTTACTGTAATTCTGATACCAAGAAGGTCCAATTCTGCTGCTCAGCAGCTTGTTACATGCCTATGTCAAGTTACAGTTGAACCAATCAGTGAGAACAGCAGCATCTTGCATCACTTTCCATGGGAATAAATGACTCCTCCATGAGCTGAAGAACAGGAAAGCATTCTCGGAGCATCACTTTCTTTCCTAGTTACTCCACTGCATTTGTTTCCATAGTCCTTCACAGTATTTGCCACAGAAGTGAGGTCAGCATGACCTGTGCTGGACTGAAAGTTCCATTCATCTTTTTGCTATTCACTTCAGAAATTTCAAGAAGTGCCCTTATGGTTTTTATATTCTGCAATATGATAAAATGCAGCCAATACAACTCATTATAATCAACACATTGAAACAGGTCATGCACAGCATTGCTGGTAAAGGATTAAAGCAAGTCTCAGGTATAACCAGGAAAGCACATCCCGAATTCAAGAAATACTAACAGTGTTAAATTCATCAGGATTTCATACCCCACTGCCTTTTACATACTGCAGTCAAAAAAAAGGGAAGCACAAGATATTTTTACAATTATTTCAGCAAAGGTTGAAGTGACTATCAACTAAATTTCAGCTAGGAGTTAATGTTCATTTGCAATTTGTTTGTTATTTTGACATTCAAGGAGCCCACGTTTGAGACTATGTTGCTGCAAGTGGTGTATGTATACACATACATTACATATGTATTTTATATCTGTTATTTAAATATTTATTATTTATATTTATTATTATTTTTATGTATATGGTCTGACACTGAACTTGTAATTTGCTGTGTGAAAGTGACCACACCTCTATGACTGACCCTCTTCCACAGCAAAACCACCAAATGGAACAGAAGCAGCCAAGTCTTATTAAATTAGCAACACAGTTTTAAAACAAGGGCAAGATCAGCAGAAACTTTTTAAACCATCAGACTCATTACGTAAGGAGGTGTCAGTTTTCTGCACTTGCACATATCGGCCTAGTTCCACCCTCACCCAGTGGTTCTGCATTCATTTGCACAAGCTGAAAATCTATCCACAAGTTTTATAAATTTCAGCATTGTACAGAACTGACAGACCAGAAGACAGCAGTGTATAATGTTGGCAAAACTTCTCAACATAGGGCTGTTCTACAGAGCACCAGGGAGCAAACTCTGCTGGGTCTGCTTGCTGCAACACGTACGCCAATTTTCTTTGGATTGTAATGAGACTGCGTGTAGCATGTATGAGACTGCAAATGACATTCCCAAAGTCTTCTAAACGACTCCCAACACTCTACGTGGTTTCCTAGAATAAAATGGAGAAGCTCAAATCTCATTAGAAAAGAACTGGAGTTTAACTTCATTGCTTCTAAAACGTTTGCCTCCTGCATCATTTCCTATTTGGGAGGGGAGCGTGGCCTCAGCACGGGCACCTGGCTGCAGTGCCTGCAGCGAGGGTGTGACATGGCAGCAGGATTTACCAAAGATTTTCATTAATTCAACTGTAGCACTGCAGTTACACACACAATGACACGTCCCAGGACAGACGAGGTCTTAATTGTGATCTCATGGAAGGCAATGAACACTGCAGTGCTGTAAGTTTGCCTTATAACCAGCAAAAGTAACTTAAAGTAAGCTGAGAAAAAGCTGTGTGCAGGCAGTACCGAGGACAACTGTTTCCAAATTTTTGAGGCCAGTGGACACTATGCTACTTTTGACATTTCTCAGAGATGATCCTGCACCTTTAGACTGCCATACTAAAGCCCACCACATACAACCTTTTTGGTTCACTACAAATGCTCACTACAGCATATCCAGCATAGCTGACAGTAGAAGTCCATTTTCTCCAGACGTATGATGTAATACACAGTCACACACAGGATACCCTGTGCTCTTCAGGAAAAAAGGAGTGGTCTGTCATGCCCAGAACAATTTGTACAACTTTCTCCCATGCAGCACATAGAGATTTACACCCATGCACAGGCACCACAGGACAATTTACAATCAGTTTAGCCTGACAAAAGCAGCTATGTTTAACTCTTGGGAAAGATGGAAACAAGAACAGCTCATCCAGCCAGTGAGTGATTCAGATACCTAACACCACCTTTCCTGCAGCTGCTATTACTACAGAAAATGCTGCTCAGATAGTACAGACAACTCAAGACGTCCCCAGTCCATCAGGAAACACTAGCAGCAGAAAGTGTAGTAACAGCAAGAAATATACATAGTTTCTCTCATTTGTTAGTCCTTTGTCCTTGAAAGTGTGTGTGCGTGTGTTCAAGTATATACACAAAGCAGTTTTATGTACATTGTTTTAGACCTGCGTACCCCATATATTCAAATCTTGAATTAAATTACAGGCTGCTTAAATATTGTGGATTAAAACACTATCACCTAATTTTTCTTTCTTCTGCAAGCCTTTATGAGCTGCTATCTTGGAACCATCTCCTACAAAGAATACTAGGAAAATGTTGACATTTGGACAATTTTATCCTAGAAAAGACAAGAAAGTAATAATTTTTGTCTTTAGGTATCTCCAAAATCCTAACCTGCAGTTGTAGCTTGGTTTAGCTTCCTAGAAGTTAGAGGGAAGCATTTTCTTCTCACATTTCCCATCAGTACATCTTTTGCATCTCACAGTACCCAGTGGCTATGCCCTCCAACACATTTTTCTCTCTCCCGACAGACAATTTTTATGTACAAGAGTAAAAAAGGAGCATTGCTTCATTTCTTTAAGGAGAATTGTAGATGTTACAGTAATACACAAATCACTTGCTTCATTACCAGAATGCTTAATGGAGCGATCACTTTTTCAGCACCATTTCAGGGAACTGGGACTAGGATACTCCAGAACACAATGCTTAGTATAGTACAAACACTATTTAATCCCATTCAACTTGGATCAAGCAGGGCTTGTTAGCATTTGCTCAGCATCAGTCTCAACAGATCCAGGCTATTTCTAGCAAAACCATTCTGTTATTCAATGAAAGCCAGTTTGGGCAGCATGTCTACATCCGTGGCCTAGAGAAGCTGATTTTAAGTCTGTTTAATGCACAAAGTTGCTGAACATTCATTTAAGACAATCTGTGGGTGAACTCTTTTGAATTTTAAGCCCTAGCAAATAGGAGCACAATACATTTAAATTAGAAGTAGCAGCAGTAGTAAGAGAATCTGACCAATTAGGAAATCTAATCCTCTTTATGCAAACTTACGAAAAACGTAAATATTTTCCCAAATGCAAGTGATCAAGGGCGCATAGATGAGGAGTTCTTTCATACATTAAGGCAATTCACTACAATACTGTGAACACAACAAATCTGGGGACTTGATGAAACATAGCAAGGAGTTTGCTAAAATCAGCATAGCAAAATCCAGCACATAAGCCTACTTTTATAGATAGCAGTCTGCTTCTCCTTACAAATAAGGAAACCAGTACTCCTTCAGTAGGATGAAATTCTCAAAGTTGTAAAGGTAGGCCTTTAATTAAAATTGAAGATTCATCCACAAAAACCAGAGCAAGATTTCCAAGGGCAGGTAGCTTCTGGTGGAGCTCCCCAGTAGACATCTAGCTGCACATTAGAATTATTTGTCTGCACTGGCCTTTGATGGCCTGAACACAGCACTAGGTCAACTAAGAACAGTGTGGAAAGCTGAAATCTTTCAAACATTACAGATTGGGTGTTTTCATATGGAAATTCAACTCCTGATAAAGTTGTCAAGTAGAAACAGCACTTTCTGAGATATCTAGGATGTGCAGATAGTGAAGAGGAAAAGGGCGGTATAGGGAAGTCAAAAAGCTTTAAGACGGGTGTTTAGATCTGCTGGTCCGATAAAACGGCTTTGGTGCAGTACCAAATAAAGAACAAACATGGCTTTGCTGGTCCTGCTGGCAACTCAGCTTTCAAGCCAACCTTTCCCTCAGTTTGGCTGAAAAGATCCAAATGCAAAGGAGGCAATTTTGGACCCACAAACTAAGATGGCAGTTCAAGGAATAGCTTAGGCTGGCATTACTCCAGAAGGCAGCATCCTTGCCCCTATGGCTGCTCACTTTCCCCCCGGTGTCTCCCCCTTGCTCATCAAAAGAACAAGGAGAATAAAAAAAAAAAAAGAGAAAGTTCAGACTGCTTCATTTACCAGTGGTGCTGACTCATGAAAGTGGTAACAAAACAGCATTAGGCTGTCAAACAATCTGGAACTAAACCAGCGATGGTTTTCCATACACAAAGCAAGACAACTGCAGCAAACACACGTGGTACCTCTGGCTAACTGAGTCTTACAGGTAAGGCAACAAGCAGCATGCACAAACCTGTCTGCTAAATGTAAGTGAAATCCTGTGTACATACCACGTGCAGCAATGCTGCTCTGGCCTTAGGGTCAGATTTTCCTTACAGCCTTATCTGAAACAAATCCAAGTCAGTTTTTTCTCATTCTTTAAAGGATGATGTTTTGGTAGATGCTTATCACTTATAAGATCCAATACTTTCTGACTGCTGACTTTTTACAAATGACAATCTTGTCCAAAATCCTTGTGCATGCAATTCAAAAAAATCCCCATGTTAGGACTTTATTTATCATTTCCTCCTCTTCTTGATAGCTGTAATTTATATCGAATCATACAAACAGAAGAGCTGTTCTAAGTCACTTCCACAGCCCTCATCAATTTTCCTCACATATTGCCTTCTAATTTAAAAGATCAATCTTGGTTTGAACCAAGAGACGAAACTTTTTTTTCTTTTGCAAACTGCTGTTTTAACTCATGCAGCTACTTTTTAACTCAGATTCTGAATTCTGATGGAAAAGTGGTTTTAAGTGGTTAAGAACATCATTCAGATGTCTGAAAGTCAAGCCACAAATTATGACATATTTTAAAATTAAAATGTTTGTGATTTCACAGTGTATGATAATGAACAATTCCTTTTACACCCAGAAAGTTAGTTCTGAAGCTCAGTTACAAAGATTTAGCAGCTGTATGCTAAGCAGATGCAGGATGCCATTTCTTGGTGCATCCAAATAGCTGCTGGGGTGAATGTCTGACTGCACAATGAATCATTGTCAACTCTGAAATGAAAAAACACAAGAATTAGATAACACCTAGGAAAGCTTCCAGACATACTACTAATACAACATTAATAATATACGAGAAATTCAACTGCCAAGCAGAACTGGTCGTGGCAGTGCAGGTAAGAGTCTGACTCAGACGTGTGAGCGGCTACAGCTACAACCAGAGATGATCCAAGAAGCGCTCGCAGCGGCCACCAAAGCGTTGAGAAGCCCCTGCAGTCAGCAGGCCATGCATCAGCACCGCTGGCACAACAGCGGCAGCACCACTGGGAGACAGCCTCCACCTCTGGGTGGTGAAGGGACACGTGGCTTGAACCATGTCTGGTGCTATGTACGGAGAGAGATGACAAACACCAGTCAGGAATAAACTGGTCCGTTTGGGCACAGAGCCCAACTCATCCACAATTTTAATAGCCATGTTCTTGTCCTCGGTACAAGAATTCAGCTGAGGAATCATACCTCTGAATGCACCAGAAAGTTATAGATGAAGGAAAATACTTCTAATAAGTACATTTGGAATTGATAATTAACTTTAAAACACTGCAGTGAAAGGGAAACTGCCCAGCCAATGGCTAACATTTTAAGATAAATTAATCACTTGCCCCTGCTTACTGCACAACCCCAGTGCTTAGCAACTGCTTTCAGGTTTGTCTAACACTGTGGACAATTTCAAGGAATCACATTTTTAGTAAGTACATTCAGCTGCACTTTTCTTTTCTTAGCAGCAATTCTACCTTTGCAGCTTATCCATCTGCACAACACTTGGATGTTTAACAGGAGTAATCTTGTACATCAGCATTGGTTCAGTATAAAAGTCACCATAAACTGAAATGGAACGACCGTGTATTGCATTTCCTTAAAAACAAACAAACTTACTTTTGAATTTATGCAATTAAATTGGATTTCAAAATTTAAATGGGACAATAGAATACTGGAATGAGGACTTCCAGTTTAAAAAAAAAGGAAAAAAAGTAAAGGGGAAAAAAATCCCCAAACCCTAAGGAAATTCATTGCATAGGAAAGATAAGGCCATAAAACCACTAAAGATAACTAGATTAAATTTCTGTACAATCTAAGCCACTGAACTTCAGGGAGTTATTCCTGTTCTCAGTAACATTTTCATGGTTGACTGCCTTTCTGCCCAACAAACATCTGCTTAGAAATAAACTTAGCTATTGCTAACAGTAAACCAGCCTTTATTCTTTTCGAAAACCAGAGTTCTATGTAGTTTCAACAGTCCAGTTTCTTGCCAAAATGAACTTTGCCACTGTTATTAATCTGGAAATATCAATAATAGTATTCAGATGAATGTTCTCGTAGACCATAAAGAAACTATTTACACATTACGTGACAGGCAGAATTTGAACACGGTTTTATCATCCCAAATAATCTGCTCTATCCTGAGCTTCAGGGGACAGACAAACCCAGACATCTGTATAGGTATGTGTGCACGTGTATATATATAATTTTTTTTCCAGTTTTTTAGTCCTAATTGCCGAAGTATTTGAACAACTTGCAGATGTTAGTACATTTCAGTGCAAAATCTGAGATGTAGGAAACCAATATTAACGAGTACCTTTTGAAGAGTCAAACCTTAACAATTTAGTTAAGATTATCCAAAATATCAGTGACGGGACCATTTTGAATGTCAGGTCACCATCTTAATCCCTATGAATAATCTTTATAGGTGTGGCTGACCTGGCACTTCTATTATTACGTGGGACAACGACTCAACACAGCACTTATTTCAGGGAATGAAGAAGGTGGAGATGGATTCAGTCATTTTGAAAGAGGGACAACAGAAAAGTGTCGCACCAAAATATGGTCTTTTGATAGAAGGATAAGACACACAGATAGGCTAGATGTTTCTTTACATCATCTAATATATTGGAATACAAATCCATACATTAATAATACCAAAACGATAAAGTTGCAACAGAAACATTAAACCAGAAAGCACAAAATTGTCAGGAGCTTCAGAGCAGGGAATTCCCAACAACTTATCAGAATACATAAAGAATGGTTACATGAAAAGCCAGAGTGCCTTTTATAATGACTAAGCCAGTCTACAGCCCTTAGTACCTTCTGAGACCATGGCACCCCACACCTGACAGATCTAAGAACAGCACGTTTGCTGGCAATCTGACAAAGTCTGCTTCCAAAGTTAACATGATTTTGTCACTGCAGCAATTAAAATATCGACCTAATGCTGCAACAATGACTTCCTTAACCATTTCCATCTCGCATTAGCTTCCACAGCATTGTAGAATACTGTAAGTGGGAATGGAGGCAGCTCTTAGAGCACTTCAAAAAACTAAAAAACCCTTGCATTTTTCTACTGGTGCCACAGTGTGCCCTAGGTATCACTAGCACCTTTAACCAGCTGAAATTCTATATAGTGAATTACATCTTCGTATTCTTCACCATTAAAATTACTGAAGCTTTCAAACATACTCTGTAGCTCCTCAGTACTGCAGGATACTACTGGTTCTCTCATCCCAAAAATTGTCCCTAATTCTGGAATATTTACATGTACGTTTGTGTATTGGAAGCATTGTTGCCCCAAGACAATAAAGAAATGTTATCGTTTATATTTTTGTTTAAGTGAAACACTTTTTCAAACACCCAGTTTTGATGTGTTTCTCACAAGCAGAGATATATCTCCTGGAATGCTGAATAAAAGCCAAAAAATGCCCGTTTCAAAGGTTAGTAGCTAAGCAATTGTATTTAATACCTATCTCAAATGGTTTTTCCAAATTACACAGAAGTAGTTTTAAATAAGCACAAGTACTATCATAATGAGGATCGTGCAAGCCAAATAGATTGGGTGGAATATTAAAGCAATTTAAATACCATTTGATTCTGCTGAATGTGAGTTTAACACCAACCCCTCGATATACCAACTATTCAGCTCAGGTTTCTCCTTGGGGAAATTCAGAAGTGTTCTTTCTGGTTCCTGTCTCAATAAGCACTTATTGATGTCAGCAGTCTCACCCCATGCAGTGGCACCACTGGCTATGGAAATATGCACTGGCATAAGCAAGAGTCTTAAAATTCAGACCCACAATTTTAGAACTCTTCTTGAACTCATCTGGAAGACAGACCACGAAACACTTCAAAGGACCTTGTCTGCTGGTGGTTGCTTTCACAGCGGACAGAAATCCGTGGAACCGTGCGCCGGCTCTGCCGAAGCCCGGGTTCATCCAGTGTGGCTGCAGCTTTCCTGGGCTTGCAGGAGGCACGTCCCTGGCCAGGGCATGGCACACCCGCCCCGTCCCTCCTCTCCACAGCACAGCCACAGTGGGCCGAGTTAACCCAGAGCTGTGCTGTACGTTACTTCTACACTACAAGCTTCAAATAGTTTCATGTTGTAATAGGTTATTTAAAACCTTGGCTAAGTGATTAGCTAAGCTAAGCCAGAACAACACACATGCATGTAGCAATACAAACAGTTCCAAATGGGTCACCATGGCCATGCTCAAAGGTGGGCACACAGGTGACACACAGCTGCCAGTCACCTGCAGCAGCTCGAGTGACGAGGTCTCCCCCACAGTAGCCCACCAAAACATCTGTTGCACAACTGTTTAAAGCATTATTGGCGAATTTTACACATAGGTAGAAGAGAAAGAAAAACACCACGAGACTTGAAATTCCTTCTTCATTTCATAGTGTGAGATCTCCTTTGCAAAACACCAGCCATCTCTTCAGTGCTCCACTGAAGAGCACTCCAAAGCCTGGGCAGGCAGCAGTGCACCTGGGGACGCCCAAGAGACATCACTGCTTCCAAAGCAGGAAAAAACAACCTATGGTCTGGTGAAAGAAGCTTCACCCACTTACAAAATAAAAACCAATATCTTCCCCTTACCCTTTAAGTGGGTTAAGTACAAATAAAATACAGAGAAATACAGAGCCTTAAATCAGAGTCTCTTCTCCAAACACAACTTGAGGTGAAAGGGTTGGACAATAACCAGTCTCCCTGAGAAGACTGAGGTCGTGTGCCACATGCCTGCATACAAGATAAAGGAAACTTCCAGGTCCTGTACCACTATTTTGTTCAGGGTTTTTTTCATTTCTTTGTTTTAAGAATCCTGTATTTTTATTTGTGGACTTGCTAACAAGGATCTGCATTTGATTTTACCCTTGCCTGCCTGGTGTTTGGAGTGATTATGGATTGTTGCAGTGGCACAAGCACAACCTGATGAAGTTTCTGTGGGGTCAAGTAAACCTTAAAGCAGGATTGTGAACCACCTCAGAGCAGCCAAGCAGCTGTGAACACTTCAGATTTTCACAGATAACTGGATACTCCTTCACCAAGTTGCAGCAGCCTTCCTGGGAGCTGGTAACACCACAGGCATGGAAAGTGCCCAGCAGTGACTGACAATCCTGAGAAAAGCTCCCTTGTAACACTCATCCAAACTCACACTTGAATCCTTAGATTTCACTCCTCAAGCACAGTAAAAATGGAAGTGCCATACGCATACCTGGAATATGCTAAAGGACTGAATTCTAACGCTGTTATGCTGTAGTACCCAAATGACAGAATATATGAGCTGTAGTTAACCTAAGGACTCATATTTCCACTTTATTGAACAAAGCACCATATGGCCAAGGAGATTCTGATATAAAAGGACAGAAAACAATAGAAGGTAAGGAAAGAAATAAATCCCCTTCTCATCTAAGCAGAGAAAAACCCACACAATCAGGTGTGAAAGTGTTGCTGCCAATAAGAGACACTGTCAAGAGACAGAATCAATGGTGAAATAAAGTTACATATATTCAGTTGCTGTAAAGAAGCATTTCATTTCACAAGCAGGTAAACATCAGGCTAGACTAAGTTTGATACTCATCTTGCCCTGGAGTTTCTGCTGTTCTTCAACAGAGGAAAATGAGGCCCAAATGAGGCTCCCCAGATCAATGTGTTGTTTGTTCCCACTGCAACCTCATGAAGTTCTACAATTCTATCATATAAGTAAATTCTAAATACCCACTCTATTTGACACGTCATTTTTCTACAGCAGAATACTTTAAACAAATAAGACACACACCAGTGATTTCCTAAACAACTATAGTTAAGTGTACAACGTGGCTTTTACGAGGACACATGAACAAAAAGGTATTATTATAAATTATATTGTTATATATTTGTACATTTCTGGAATTGTCAGCTTTTTTTTGCAACAGACCCTAGAGTTGATATATCCTTATACTACATCATAAATTCCAAAACAGACATTTTTTGAAATGTTACAACTATATTTTTGTTTTGAAGAGCTTGTAAGACTTCAAAATACTCGCTAGATATTTTTAAGCCAATGCATCTTAGTGCACAGGTCAAGTCTTGAAACTGGTATAGAGTTTTACTGTTAAAAATCAATTTACATAAACAGTAATAAAAGTCACTAAATTTAAACTCCTAGAAATAAACTAACTCAAACTGCCACAAACCTAGGTCATCTTGAATTTGTTTAAAGCAATCTCTCACCAGCATTCAATTACTTCAACTGCAGTTTAAAACTACTTGGTGAGTCAATGCACACAGCTGCAGCTACACTGCCTTAACTGCAGTCTCTGGAGGGAAACAGCTAAAGCTGTGCTAATTACAGTAACGAGCCCCTACAGCACATGACTTTTTGTTGTGTGTATGTTTCCTAAGTTGCTGGGTTAGGAGGCTCGTGCTTATCTAATCCATGGTTCCCCTCCTCATTTCTCCTCTATTTCTAACTCATCCCTTCCCTTTCCTGTTGCATCAGGAAGCTGCAAACACAGTGGCTTCTGCAGGGCTGTTCTAACTACCACAGTACACTGCAATTCTGAAACGTATGCAAAATATCTCACAATTACTTCAACAAGGCTCGAGAACTTTCAAATGTGCTTCTGTTGGCTTTCTAGAAAACTTCTGACCAACACTTCTTCCAAGATCAAAACATCTCCATGCACCTCTTCATTAGGACCACAGATTTATAAGCCTTCACACTGCCCCCTAAGTAAGGTGTTTTAAAACAACTGGTTGTAGAAAAGGAGAAAAGCATTCATAAGAAGTTGGAAACAGATCCATGAGGGAAAACCACTAGAGGTTCCTAGACTCCATTGACTCCTTTTGTTACACACCATCTCATGCAACAAGCAAAGGTCAATTTCAACCACAACTTTAAAAGGGGGGAAAAAATGCAGACCAAAAGAGATATAACGTCAAATGATCATTATTTTTATTTACTTGGTTGCAGCACTGTGCGGATGTTTTAGGAGCCATCTCAAGCTCTCAGGAAAGGATTTTCCCCTCCCTTCCTTCCTTCCCCTCTCCTCCCTGCCAGCAGTTACAGTTTAAAGGATCTAACCCTTCTGAAATGTGTTAACTCAAGCAATTTTTTTAACAGTTGGAAGTTTCAGGGGAAAAAAATGAACCCAAAACAAAACAGCAGATGTTCAAGACACAGACTTCTATCTTCCCTTCCATGTGAAACTAAATGACAAAGACACATACTTTAAACAATAACATTTCCAAAGATATAAAAATATATGGTTCACCCTGTTAGAAATACTAAACAAAAAATTCAAATTGCCAAATACAGATAAGACAATCATATCACTTTTCGCAATCTGTAACATCATGCCTGAACAAGATAAGGTGCTTCCTTTTATTTCTTTCACTCACGTTTTGGTACAAATATAGAAACGCACTGACTGGGTAGTTTTGCTCCCTTGAGAATAAAGCAGAACTTCATAAACAATCTTACAGATGCACTTAAAAAATTAAACTAGTTGGCATTTAACGCGGGAGTTCAGTTTTGCGAAACCCAGGTAGACCCCTTAACATTGTATACAATGTAAAGGGAAATAGAGTCTGTCACCTCAAGCCAGTGATACAAAATTACAATTCTTATGGTTCTGAGAGAAAGAAACAAAAAAGAAACTAAGGCCATTTATTTCCGTAACCAAAGATATCTGTTCGGTCTTAGGCACCTCAGCCTCCCCCTGCCGCAGCATCGCCCGTACACGCAGGAGGTGTCAAATCCCTCTGGGCACAGACTGCTCCATGGAGCTGCATGTTTTGAGTTATGACCATGCCTAGGTCTTGCAAGTTTAATGAGGTTCCTTCTCACACACACAGACACCACACACAGAGCCAACTGGAAATAATAAAGTAGGATTACAGGTGTAGCTTCTTGATAGGTTAAACCTATAGATAGAGTGAAAGGCTAATCTACATTTTTAGCCTGAGATTGGCAAAAGCTTTCTTCATTTAACCATCATTAGAAACCTACCTTAACCTTCAGCTTTTAGAAAACCCGACCTGCAACACGACACTCGATATTAACAGAGCCGCATGAAAAGATTGATCAAAAGCTTTGTCTGTCCCTCCATACACAGGCCAAACATCAAATCAGTGTTAAATTCCTCACGTGCAGCTACGCCCAGTTAATCTTCTTGAAAGCAGCAAACTATGTAAATCTCCTTATGCTGGCGAGATAAACATTACACTCATCAAAATGTAACAAGAACCACTGTTACTGGGCAAAGCTGTTAAAAGGCACGGACACTGGGCTGAGCACCCAGGCTGTGCCGGTAGGACCCTGCACTCGCCTCCTTCCCAGGCCTCCAGAGCTGCTTCTGGCTTCCTCTTCGAGAAACCTGAGAGCAGAGGAACCTCCCTGCACAAAGCGATTTAAAATCCCTAATCAAATAGCTGGAGCAGCTCTGTAGATTCAAGGAGCAGATGGCAGGAGAAAGCCTAATTTTCCATTTACGATAATTTTACAGAGTGTAGAAATATTTACTTCAGAGGAGCGCCTCCCGATTTACATGAGAATAACAAAAGTGGGAGGAGGGACAGAGAATCATCTTGTTCTCAACAAACCAAGAGCTAAAAAAGCCTGTATTAAGCAGTATATTGTATGCAATTTTGTTTCTTTTTCATTACAGATGCACACGTGCATTCTTTGCATAGCTCAAGTAACCTTGATAGCAAAAATATTAGCTTACACCTACCCTTTTCAGACAGGATGTATGACTATGAGCGTTGTGATAGGTTATTACTGCAGATACTGTGTGGCTTTCATTCTTCAACAAGACCTACATCTGCATTTCATATTAATTCTCAGATGAGCTGTCACTCATTTAAGCAACGTCTCAATTTTAAGCCTGGTAGGAGTATTTTTAATATGCCTGCCTGCCCATAACGCAGGAAATCCTTTTGAGCAGAAACCACATTTCAGTATTCTTATAAGTACTCTAAAAGAGAGAAGATGATCGGGCACAACCGAATCAAATCTGACCTGAAACTGAGAATGTTGACTGGCTCCTACATGCCTGAGTTGCATGTAGATACAGTGTAGATACAACAGGTAAGAAACATAATACTATTAGCACAGATCCGTTTATAAACCAAAACACAGTTTTCTTTGGGAAAAGAAAAAGAGGGTATGGTAAAGATCGGAACCTACTCTACCTATACGGCATTTTGTCAGTGTTTTAAATTAAGGTAGAAATCCACATTATATTACAATGCCTTAAAAATAAACCACGAGACTGTCACCTTGCCTTTTACCAGTTAATCACTCATTTTTTCAACTTGCAGAGTCTGCTACAGACTCTTAAAAATGAAACAGGATAGTACTAAACATGAAGAGTTCTTTCATTATTCTGATATGTATTAAAATAGTAACAGAGACATACAAGCTACTCAAAAGTTTTTAATTTCTCTTTTAAGTTACTTAAAATTTTTTTCAGCTTCACATACTACATGCTGTTAGCATAGGAAATCCAGTCACTCGTTTTAGAGACGTTGGTTGGCAACTTTTCCTACACTGACAGTACCTAGGGTCTCAGGCTAAAGCACGGCTACATTGCAATCGTCTGAATATGGGTTACACAGAGCATACAGAGACTTAATCTGAACTTTTCTTAATTACCGAGGGTTGAAAAATTAGGCTTGCAGCGCTCTTTAGCACTGTTTGACATCAGCTCACCCCTGCAGGTGAAGGCTGAGTGAAAGGGAGATCAGAAAGCCAATCGTTAATCGACGTTAGTCTACATGAATGAAGTTAATAGGAGTTTTCCATGGACTTAACTGGAGAAAAGCACAGACCCTGGCTCCTTATGTAGGAAGTGTTTGAGCAGAGAATAGCTACACACTAACAAAAGAAACCTTTGGTACCCAGGGTCTTAAGCCCACATAATACCCCTGCATTCATTTCTTTCTCTGCCTATTGGGAAAAAAGGGTCTGTTTGTTTTTCTGATTCAGTCGGCCCTTTTAGCTCTTTGAATCTAAGGAGTGCACTGTGAAAAGAAGAGCATCTTATCAGCCTGCTCCAGACCAGCAGGCAAACTCACATCCGCACACAAAACACAGCCCTGCCAGCACGAGGCCTGGCCCCATCGCCCTCGGCTCCTGCCAACACCCTGCCCCGCACCCGACACATTGCACAGCCACCCAAGGGGCCTTCCTTGATTAATGGTCCTCGCAGGGAGAGCACGAAATAGTATCTGATGAACTGGCTTCATTTTTAAAGTATGCAGGAGCACCAGACAAGATGATCAGCATGGGCGTATCCAGGACATTTATTAACAAACCAAAACCAGCGCACACAATAAGCATGTTTTGTTATGTATGGACTTGAACACTTTGAGTACAAGATGCAAAGATAACTCCATGCACTGCTGGGCAGCATCTGCAGAGCGCTGCTGAGATAACACAACAGCGATTCTTATCAAAAAGATATTTCTATAAAATAACAGGGAGAAAGGAAATAGCAATTTTTTCTTAACCTTCAAGAAAATATGAGACCCTAACTTTCACTGTCATGCAGGTTAGCCACACAGATCATGTGTCATCCCAACAATGCACCAAGGGTTCAAAATTTCCAAGCCTATGTCCTCATTATTTATATGAAACCCTTCACTGTGCACAGCAGTGATATCTGATTTCCTATTTCTACCCTTAATGCATTCTGACCCCGAGCAAAATAGGACAAACTTTCCCGGTATTGCTGACTGAACCCGTCAAATTACTTGTTTCAGCTACTAAGTGCTGCAGACACGGAAGGATTTTTTTCTCACCTGGAAAGAAGCCTGCCATAGTATTTTTGGCATGCTTTGTCAAGCCGGGAGCTTGTCAGTGACCTCTACTCCATTTACCCTCTGGCACACACACAGAGCATGCTTTCCCATTAACTTAAAAAGTAAGTTTTTTTTATTTCATTTTTTTATTGAATCAAAGAGTCAATGAAAAATAATACACTAAGCAGTAAATAATGTAAGGTTAATACCAACACTGCGTCTTGTGTGTGTAAAAAGTGCAGCCAAAGACAAACGGTCCAGCAAGGTTGTAACGCAACTATTTCAAATATTTTATTTCCAGCGACTAAACAAACAAACAAAGAAATACCTCTTTCAGTATAGCTCCATAGATGCGAGTGTTCCGAGCTTATCAGAGCGATCTCTCTGCCCATAAAATGTCACAGGGTCCCCCTGTGCCCTCCCCGGGGGAAGCTGGGGCGCGCCCGAGGGGCGGCGGAGGTTTGCTGGAGGGTTATTTGAAAGAAAAAACGCGCCCAGATCCCCTCGCTCATTTCA
>VZTA01014789.1:270917-289092 GCA_013398855.1 Mohoua ochrocephala
CGCATTCCGCCGCGGGGCGCGCCCGGCGGGGTCCCGACCCCCGAGCGGCTGGAGCGGGACATCCCGCGGCGCCCCGGCTGGAGCGGGGACAGCTGCGTTCGGTGCATCCCCCAACTGCGGGGCTGACCGCTCCGAGGCGATAAACACTGCGGGCTTTAACTCTCTAAGTTTTTCTTGACTAGGGATGGGGAAGGGGGAGGAACATCCGGTCACAGCCCTCTCCGGTGCCTCAAGGCAGCATTTGGGAAGCAAGGGGAAATTCTTAGTTTCTTCACGAAATTTAGGCCTAGGAAATATTAGAGTTCTTAGGCTATAAGACTCGGACACGCAGAGACAAGGAGTTCCCAACTTCACTAGCTAGTAGTCTGCACTGTTTACATTACTATATTTACATTACCCACTGATGTTGACAATCTAGTTTCTAAGAAAGTCCAGAGCTGTAGCTCTGTCAGGCCACTGACTGATCAGTGACACTGCAGAAGAACCTCTGTCACAGACATGCATCATCAGGCACCTTTTGGTTTCTCTTCCTCTTTCTGACAATACAGTGGCCCCGACCCCATACACCCCAACACATCCATGGGAAACAGCTGGGAAGAAACAGAAAATTGCCAGGTAGTTCATTACTGTAAAGCCAAATAACGTCTGACAATGCTAGTATTTACAAAAACACAATCTTCAATTACTTCCCTAGAAATAATCTTTAAGTATTTTGGTATCCTGCTATATTGCTACCACAGATCAGAGCCCATCTGAATAGAGTACGATAAGAAAGCATCAACACTTGGCAGAACTACATTCTGCATAACTTTCCTTTTTTCCCCTCTTTCAAGTCCTAAAATGGATCTCATTCAGTTTGGCCTTGATTTGATAACACAAGTTTAAGGTCTGCTAGTACTGGATGAGAAGCACTGCAGCCACATGGTGATCTCTGGCACTGGAAAACATTTGATGGAAATAAGTTTGTACCGACAGACCTTGTGTCAGATCAGGTACTGTCTGTCTGTATTACCCTAACTTCACGCTGGATCACAGAACATTCATATTCCCACTGCTGGCACAAAGGTAGCACAGAGGCTTAATGCTAGGATAAATTCAGATTCCCTGGTCTGGTTAAGGCCGCATGCCTGCTTTACAACAACATCAGTTGGCATCAATGCTGAAAAAGCAACAGTTCAGCAACTGATTCTGGGTGAAACATTTTTTTTTTCTCTGATCAGGTTAATTTTCTTCCAGATCATTTCCTCTGTTGCGTTCAGCATGTGGCTGTGTTGCTGCTTGTGCCAGTGTAATGGAGGAGGTAGCAGTGAGCAAAAATAGGCAGGGGCAAGAGGGTGGATATGAGTGCTTGTTTTGGCAGCAGTATCAGATTATATTGGCTTAATACGTTCATGTACCTGTGGCTTAATTTGACAGAAATGTAGCTGTGTGCTCATGCCTTCCTGGGATGCACCACACACAGCAGGCGATCTGTGCTCCGGTCTCACTTATTTCAGCCCCTTGGTCACAGATGTCACAATCAGACTCAGTGCTGAAGCACCCTCTTAAAGCAGGACAAACTGGAACAGTGACAGGCTGATCCTGCTCAGATCTCTATTCCCAACTGAAAAACAAGAAAAATATTTTCTGGACAGTGTTGCAGTCACCCCAAAGGGGTGACAAAGCGTACATCTGCTCCACCTACGGGAGGGCTTTGTTAGCTGGAGATGCGTTTAGTGACCACACCTTCCCCTCGCAGGGAAAAGCTTTTCAAAAGCCATCAATCATCCCTTGCTTCCTTTCCTCTCCTCTTCCTGCCCCATCCCCCAGGGAAGAGGCTGGAGGGAAGTAAACACTATATGCTCGATTGGGTCTCAGTCACTGTCATACCAGGGGAGGCTCTCAAGAATATTCCAAAGCAGTATCTGAAACGCTGCTGTCTTGCCCTCTCTGCTGTCACATGTCCCAAGGCTTCCCGTGATTTGGACACGATTTCCCTCTCTAGATTCAGTGCGTAGCACATTTCTCTCTGTTACCAGTACTCTCTTTCCTAACATTTCAGGAAAACACACAACAATGAATATAATCCTGTAAACATCTACTAGATCTCAATCCAACAGTATCTGATAATTTATTTTTGTTAAGGAAAAACTCATTACAGAATTTTCTGGGAAGAAAACTTGATGTAATTTCCTAAGTGTTAATGTACCTATCAACATTATCTGTACTTTTTAAAAGGCTTGAGTAATCTGTCTCCATTTTTGTCTCAAACAGGGAAATAGCTGCCTTGCAATAGATTTGACAAGGTTATCAAGAATACAGAGCCAGACTCCTTACAGCAGTGTGTCTGGAGAGAAAGGGACAGCAGAGCTAAATTGAAACAAGAGAGTTTCCGACTGGACACCAGGACAGCCAGACATTGCTCTGAGAGGCTGTGCACTCTCCACGCTTGAGCATTTTCAAGACCAGAATTCATACGGCCCAAAGCAACCTGACCTGATCTTTTTGCTGATGCTGCTTTGGGCTGGAGGTTGGACTAGAGATCCCCTGAGGTCCCTTCCAATCTGAACCTATGCTCATATGAAAAAGCTGCTTTGTTCTTACTCCAGAACACAGGCAAAAATATTTCTGTGTAAAACTCTGTATTTGAGATTATGTTGATAAAGCTCAAGACAATTGCCTGAACTTTTCGGTACTTGTGCAGTGATGTATTGGTTCAAATACTGACAACAGTTCTCCTACATATTTTCTGAGATGCAAGAAGCATGCCTTGTTTGCAAAGAACAGTCTCAGTCTTACTGACTTAGCAATGCCAAAACTGAGATGCCTAATCTATAAAATGTATACAAATATGATCATAAAAATCATATTTTCAAGGACTTTGTTATTAACTGCACACAACAGGTGCGAACAGACTTGCAGGTAGCCAGGCATAATGCTGCTTGCAGTTATAAATGAGCAATTCATTTTGATCCTGAGGGAAAAAGGTGACCACAGGGTCTCAGAGTGCCTCTATAAATCATTCAGAGCTTCTTTAAATTACCCAGAGTTGCTTATTCAGAAAAAAAAGGAAAACTTATGAGCAGCTCTGGTGCATTTTGGAAATACAATGTAGCAATTTACATGTTCCGTTTTGTTTGCTTGCTTGTAGGTTTGCAGAGAGACGGCGTAAATACAGAAAGAAAGACTTGTCTGGAAACCTGGAGACAACTGAAAGTACTCAAGAATCTTTCCAGTAGTCGGGCAAAACGAAGCCATTATTTTAAAAACAGTTCTATGCATTTAAGCTGCTACTTTACCATTTCTGTTCTAAATCAAATTCATGGCTTCCCTCACTTATCTCAAAATTCAACCAAAGTAGCTATTTCCCCTCAGGGCATTCAGTGCCTCTGTAGGACAGATGGTGTCTCAGCCCTCGATCTGCTTTAAATGGGAAACTTAGAGTCTATTGCAAACCCCTGTGAGTCCTGACTGGATCTCCTGAATTTCCTTACAGCTCTGCTCTCCCGATCACTTCAGGGCCGTCTGAAGACCCACTAGTGGAAAAGTGACTGTGGGTACCTCATTTCCCCACCCTGAGGGTACCGAGGAGACTTTCATCACAATGCTCAGTTCCCTGAGCATCCAACCTCTCATCATACCCAGTCATATGGAGAAAGAGAGAAACCAGAGGAGGCAGGAAGCTGAGCCACAACAATGCAAAAATACTTTTTAAATACCCTGTGCAGGCCAAGGAAACAGTATGCAGGGCTGAGCTTTGAGAGATATTAAGCATTTCCTGTAAAGTGTTAATAAAGAGATATGTGAAGCTGAGTATCATACAGAAGCAGATTTTTAATTTTAGGTTTAAATTTATCTATTAGAACTGAAAGCATGAAAAGAATTTCTAACAGTCAAAGGAACAGAGTAAAACTTCATTACATGGGAAGCTCCTTTAGAGATAAGTTATCTCATAATTAATTGTTTTTATTTAAGTATTCCCAGTATGCAGGTAATGAAAAAAATCTGTATCTTGCTAAGTGAGGATGAGGAGGAGAGATCAGTAGACATGGGACACAGTAATGTTGTGAACGTGCCAAACACTTCATATATAAAATCTTCTGTAAATTTTCTTTTTTATTAGAAAAAGAAAATTATTATGAAACAATGACTTCTGCAGAAGTATATGATCTGCTAAGAGTGAGGTATTGCATACACAATGAGAAGCTGTTGTTTAAGAATGCAGTCTTCAAAATAATCACATGAATATATTCAACAATAAGAAAAGAATCTCCATGATGATCCGAAAAGGGAAAACGAATAATCTTTTCCAGCTGTACCATTTCAAATACTGGTACCAAAGTACCAAATTACTCATACTCTACACTAGAATACGAAAAAAGCGCCATATTATCACTCATTATCAAATACGTGTGCACAATCACTCTAATAGATTTTTTTTTATCTGAACACATCAGCTCATTCTGTCTGGGAGTCTTCCAACCTGTCTCTGATTTTGCCATCACCTCTAGTGCAGAGGTTTTTCCCTTAAATCCAACAGCTCACAGTGAAAAAAGAGCAGTCCTCTGTTCCCTGCAGCGCTCACAGAATGCGTCTGCTGTGGCCACTGGGGTTGCACCTCCAATGACATGCTTTGACTTCTATTCATCTTGGCTTGCTGTTCATTCCTTCCATGCTTCCTTAAATGTTCTTGGAAAGACACTTAATATAAATTGCACAATTATACTTAATTGTTGCCATTCCTTCACTGATGACTGGTGTTAAGAATATGAACACAGTGAGCAACACAATCTCTTGTTAATGCCATACCAGCATTTTATATTATGGAAAACACTATTCATTATTTGAAAGCCACGACAAGATACTTCCTTATAGAAGTCAAACAAATCCCCTTCCTAAATATTCCCTGTATATTCCGGGGAGCACAAGTATGAAACATAATTCTGTAAAGGATTACTATGTAAGAGAAATTTAAGGAGGCTGCTCATAATCAGTAATTAAAACACAGGTCAAAATCCAATCCTCATTTGTGGAATGAACTGAAATGACTCTTAAAGATCTCATTTCTGCCATTAGCCTGATAATGTTGCCAGACACTTGTTTGAAACTATAAAGCAAAATGTGTAAACAGATGCCGAATATATTGTAGAATAAAATAATAAAGTCTGTCCAAAATGACAAAGCATATCGCTTTTTCTGCTTTGTTATTAACCATGTAGAAAGTTCATCAACATTATATTGAATCATTTATTTTTTACCAGAGACTACTAAGAATAGCTTACTCTTTTGACATGCTTTTTTGACTGCGTATTTTTACATTTTGTGCAGAATAAATTTATGGAACAATAGAAGAAGAAAGCAAAAATATTTGCTAAGTAGTTTCTAGGAAACAATGATTCCATGCAGCTATTTGATTTTTATATATTTACATATTTACATTTTAATACAGATATTAATAAAAGATGAGGCAAAATCTGGAAATACACAAACATTTTTTCTAAAACTTCAGTTCGTGGGGTCCTAAAGCAGAGTTATATATTCCGGTTTTTAAACAGAAAAGAGGCTCTTCCTAGCCACAATATGTTCAGTTTTGGTGTGCTGGGTTTTCTTGGATGACATTATTCATCATATTGACCAGGTTGGAATGGTTAGTATTTTATGAGAATTTTAGAAATAAGAAAGAAAAGAAATTAAAAGACTCCTACAATTAAAATATGTTTAAAGATTGAGAACAGTTAATGACAATGAAAAGATAAATTACTGCACAATGGTTAGAGTGGAAGGTCTGACCACAAATCGGCCAGACATAAATTTTATTCCTTTGTGTGTTGTTTTCTTGGTATCTATGACCAAGAAATAGCTTCAGATTTGTCAGTGCACTGCTGTTAGAGAAAACAAAAAAATTCAGCCTCTTGCCTGGTCTTTACACATCTATAAATAGGGACATACATTTTGAAGCCTTGAACAAAACGGGCACTATTTGCATTGTAAGCAGATTTGGTACCAATGCAATGAGGAGCAGGCAGGAATCACAACACACATGGAAAAAAAAGGAAGAAGACAGAGAAAGTCGTGTATGATATGATACATCAAAAAGGTGGAGTTGTCATCACTAGTGCAAAATCAGGCCTGTACACTCAAGCATGGGCTTGAAGCATACCTGAGGAAAAGCCAGAGTAGGTCCTGTTCTGCAAAGCTCTGCTGCAGACAGCAGGCACACCGGCAGCAGCGACAAGCCAGACTGGGGACTGTGTACAGCAGGTGTATACATGTGGGTACCTCGGAACAAAACCACAAAACACCACTCTTTCCAAACAATGTTGTTATCCTAAAATGACTCTTCTTGCTTTTTTTTTCCTTTCCCTGAAACGGAGCAGTCCTGTCGTGTTTGTTCGACAAATACAGTAGCCGAGTGAAGAACTGACAGCTCTACCCACTGACAAGCACTGTGCAAATTCTTCCTGTCCTCACACACTTCCCTGTCAATTAACCTCATTTCTGACCTGCAAATGTCTTTACAGTGCTCCAACTCCCCTGAGTACGCCATCAACACTGTACTGGCTCTCTGGGGCCCATTTACATCATCTCAGCCGGACTGTGAGAAACTAATTTCCATATAGATTTCAAAGGGGCATATAAATTTTATCTGTTTCAAAATTACAGCCTTTACCCTCCATGTTTGTTTTATAATCACATATAAACAGAAAGATGTTTGTTTATAATGCACAATCTGATTTTAATGACCTAATTTAGAGTACAAAGTGAAGAAACAAAGTCATGTGTCAGAAGTTAAGTAAACGTTCAATAATGAGCCTTAATCTTATCTCATTTTCAATATCTTTAAAATAAAAATATCCACATAAACCTTGATAGAATTGTTCCTGAAGTACCTGGAATAGCTTACATCTCTGAGAGGCATTATGGATTTCAGTCTGCCAAAGAAGCTGTAATTTGTATTTTTCCTCTAAAAGTACACGCTCTACCCCTCTGAGTTTTGAAATTGCATACTTGCTACATCTGCAGCACCTCCACAACATCAGTATAACACAGAACAAAATGATCAACAGATACATCTTCAGAATAAGAAAATTCTTCCTCCCATGTAAATTCAGTGCTCATAAAGGTCATCTGGCTCATGGTCACAGCAATGAAAGACCTCCACCATCAAGGCACTCAGCATTGGCAGTGGAAGGTTTCTCATGCCTCAGCAACCTGCAGAGCCCACTCTCAGAGGTGAAAGAAGGTTCTGGCTCCTGCTGATGCAGCCCTTCCCCGAAGAGCTATAGGATCCTGAAGGTGTAGGGTGTGGCTGATGCACCACAGACGGGTGAAAAGCAGGAGCTGAACACCAAAGCCACCTTTTGACACACTGTATATCCATCAGCTGCAAACAGGGGGTTCCTGCCACTTCTGCTCTGAGCTAAACTAGCAACCAAATGCATTGCTACCCCAAGTCTGTGTCTTCACAGTCAGCATTTGAGTTTCTGTAATTTTAAATTCAGATATGATCTGAATATTTATGTTCAGTAATCAGTAAATTAATCAAGATGGCTAGGACAATTTATTTCAGGTAGTAACTCATAGACTTATTTACTAATGTTCCATACTAAGTGTCATTGGCTGGCAGCAGCACAAATCATGGTGGGAAAATATTTTATTGCATTATAATTAAGTTTTACATTTATTTAGGTAAATAGATTCTTAGAGTTGTTTTCAACACATTCTCTTGAGTTGGATTCAAAGTATTTATCAGATACTGCACAACCATATTTCACAGGTCTGCTCCCCAATATCAATTCACATAAATCAAAGATAAAACCTGGAATGAAATCCTGGTCTGATCAATAGGAGATTTACCAGCAGGTCCCAGATTTCACCCAGAATGAAAGCACTTACGTTGCGCTTTTGTGATTTACTGAGTTTATTCCTCAATACATTTAATGCTCAGAGATGCTGAAAAGGAAGAAAGCTTCTACTCCTTTCCCCCCTCCTGCTCTGAGCTTCATGGTTATGAGCCCTTTGCTTAATCCACTGGGTTTTTTTGCTTACTGATTCAAGTCACTAACCCCGCAGCTTTTCTTTCTGCTACGGCAGGGAGTTGAGTTGGGTCACTGAGGTGTCTAACAAGACCATCACAAGTTAAGTGGCAGGAGCACACAGCTGGGGGAAGGCAAGGTGGGAAGGTGTGTGTCCCTCCTGGGAAGAGGCTGGGTGGCTTCGCTCAGTCTAGGGCTCCCTCACGGAATTTTACTCGAAACATTTTCACTGACAATCATTTTTTTAACAATAGATTTCCAGTCATATTCCAGAAAAGTGAAGTTATTGCAACAACCAGACCCCAGACATGTTATGCAGATGCGCTGCAAGAGAGGTGGGTGAGCGAGTTCAGATAACGCAAGAATTAGGCTGAACTTTCGCCCCTAGTTCCAGTGCTCTTTGAAGTTCTTCACTGCCTTGGCAACTCCTTCCCCTATCTTCCACTATTGCAGCTCCTGTCAGAGGCTCTGCATAGTCAGGATTTTCTCCATTCTGGGATGTTCAAAAAGAATTTTGCACTAAGCTCCCCAGAGACCAGATCTTCACAATGTTTCCGTGCTTGCAAGTACAGCTTGCTACACTCGTTTCTCAGAAGAGCAAAACTCCCAGCTGTGTTTGCTGAATGGGGCTCTAAGACAAAAATTATTTCAGCAAATGGCTACGGGAACTTTCTTTGAGTACTTACTAGGAGGAAATAGATGATCTTCTTCTAGCAGGAATTAAATTTGGATTAATTTTCTCAATAGCATTTTAACATGAATCTGTGAATATATGCCCATGCATACATATCAGGCTTTTGCTACTTATCCATCAAAACCACAAGTAAACAACTGCCCACTTCAGGACCTGGTCCAGTTGTCCCCTAATATAATCCACAAGCACATCATGAAGGCAACTGGGCACTATCATAATACTGCTTTTGACCCTAAGACACGATTTACCATTCACTATTCCAAAGATCATTGAAAAGTTCTCATGTAAATATTTGTTTACACAATTACAGATGGAGCTTTGTTGTATTTTTCAATTTTTTCTGTCAGTATAGTATTCAGCCTAGTTAGCTGAACTCCAGTCCAAAGTACCATTCGACTGTATTTGGTGAAGCACACAAAAATGCGTTTGGACAAACGGAATACTTTTGGAGACCCACAGACACCATTGCTCCAGAACACAGGTTTAGGTACTCCAGAAGCAAGGAAAGGGTAATGACTTGGAAAGGCAAACATGCCTGCTTCTTATCCGTTCATTGTAATCAGTTACTTTACAGCAGACAGTCTCATTACTATAAATTGCAACTAGAGGCACTTTTGCCTTGCAAAGGAATTCATAAAAACATGTCAGATCATGTCAGCTGAGATGTTATATAAATCACATTCTGCACTAAGTGAAAAAATACATTTTGCATCCAAGGAATTTCAGATTGTTTTCTGAGTAGAGCCCACTGTTTCACAACTCAAGAAGAATTTTCATCAGAATTACAGACATCACTTAAAAGACATGAAAGTTGAAAATCTAAATATGCCTAAATGCTTCCATTTTAATCCCCTTGTTCATTATATTTCCACTAAAGTCGCTACTTCATTCCACAGAAGGGTTGTTCCCAACAGTGCCTCAGACTGTGTAAGCACACCATTAACTTCTGTGCCTGCATGTATGGAAGCGACATTACCCAGAGAAAAAGGAGCGTTCTGCAATCAACTACAAATGTAAAGACAGGAGGTATGAGTAAAGAAAAATCCTTATGTTGAAATACTAACTTCAACTGCTCCTGCCACCAGTAACTAACTCCTAACTTTTTCTGACACTACGAGGTCTTTGACTTTCTTAAATCTGATTCAGTAGTCGGTAACTTGAGAAAGAATAAACCTTTTTTTCCTAGCGACGACATACAATATGACAGCTCATGGGAGTAAATCATGTAGGCACATGATCTTGCAGGAACTGAGCCAGAGTGAAAAAAAGACAAGAGAGCTGCAATAATCCCTTGGTGACTATATTCAGTGGGCTATGCATTGGTTTCACCAGCAGATTTGACCAAATTGTTCTTTCTTCATTCTCACAGAATGGAAAAAAAAAATAGGAGAAGCTAAGTCTTTGAGATAGAAATGACTTAAACTGCAAAATAAAGTCCGGTTTGCAACTTCATTAAAAAAAAATTAAACAATAATATTACATATTTTGTATCAAAATATGCAATACCTGGCCACAAATCAGCCTAAGCAGAATCACAAAAAACAACTCATGTTGAGCTTCCTTGCTGTAGTTTTTACTAATGTCATTGTAGGATACAGAAAAAATCTGTTTATTTCACTAAAAAAATCAGGCTAAATCTTTGAAATGTCACCAATGTAGACGACCTTTAATTTTTTAACAAAACAAAAGGCAGTCTTAAATTAACTAAAAGGTTAATTCTAGAATGTATTACCATAACATTTCCATTTAAAATAGTACATCCTCTTATAATCTATATTTTAGATTCCTCAACTACAGTTGGTTTAAATACTTAAAATTGTCTAATTACTGATTTTCTATTATGTTTGGCTGATACAATTTGAGTTGAATCAAAACTGTGCTAGAACTCCTTTGTTAAAATGCTAAACCAGCCAGGCAATGCGCCTCTCATTAACCACCAGCTAGTTCTTGACTGACACTGTCGATTGCCTGCTAGGCAGCTCACCCTACAATGGAAATTATTTTATGGTATCTACCTACAGATCTCAGTTTGTGCTGGGCTACTCCTCCTTCTTGCTTCTTTCATGAACTGTAAACTATAAAGTAAACATATGGGGGGGGGAAGGGGGGAACCCTGCCTTTTCAAGCTGAGAAACTCCAGGCTTCAGAAGACAGATAGTACTTAATCCTATTTACTGTACCACTGTAATTATTTGGTAACTGATCAAACTAATAAACACACTGCTTGGCAGAATGGGGGCTCGAGACTACTTGAATAGATGTGAGCTCCTTTTCTTCACCGAGACTTCAGTTGTAGCAGACCTGATTTAAGACATGTCTCTCCCCGCCATAGCATTCCCTCTCCACATCCATGCCAGCCACTTATTCCACCCTTCAAAGTAGACATTACCACACTCCTTAGCTGGACTGAATCAACTGCTTTATGCGGGTGTGCTATGAAGTGGAAAAGAAAACTGACACAGTTTAAATCAGTAGATATACATATATATTTTTTCCTAATGTTCTGATCTAGAGAGCAGCTGTAACACATATTGGATTGGCTAGACCTGGGAAAAGAGGCAGAACTTCTAAATCCCACCCAACTGCCAAGGGAACAGCAACATCAAGATGCAGTCTGACTGCAGAGTCCTGACCAGCCTCAAAACTGAAAGCAAGCAGTTACTCGGGGGTTTACGTAGCTGCACATAAAACGTTCTCATTTTGAGAGACATTTGCAAACACAGAATGTCCTTAGTTTTGTCTTCAGATCTCAAAGAAACTTGCAAAGGAAAGAATCTCCATTTAAAACCATGCTTCAGTGAAAGACACTCCGCTATACTATGCGCTTGGAAACAAACTAATAAACCTCCACAAAGAGAAGGAAAATGATGTGATTGATTAATCTGAATATCAGCGGTTTAAAAAACAATGTGGAGATGTTGCACATTTTAACAAAAAGCTTAGGTTCACAAACTTCCTCACGTGTAGGGCAAATCTTTCTTCAACAGCTGAAATCAGGGTTGCAGTAACTTCCTATTCAGTCATTTCCTTAATTAAACCATTGAACTTTAATGTGAAATGCAGCCATTACAAAACCAGAAAGGAATCTGAACAATAACAATCCAGTCAAATGGGCAGCGCAATAAGCAACAGCAATGTCAAGAACACTGGCTGGCACATTTTGGTTGGAATCAATGATGCTGCGATTCCCTGAGATATTAAATCAAGTTCAAGTGCTGGATCAAAGCTGCACGAGCTGCATGATACGACTCAGTGAAAACTTGGCACAAATGGGCTCTTTGGTAAAGGTCACTTAAAAAACAAACTGTATGTCATCTTTTTCCCAAATTTTTGAAAGGTGACAGTCCAGCAACAGCTATGCCTCATCATAGTCTCAAACATCTGTCCTGCTCTGAAACTGAAGATTACCCAAATGGACATATTTTTTAGTCCCTTTTTGCCTCCCTTCTACTCCAACCTCACAGTCCCCAGTGGTGCCCAAAAGGTCAATGTTCTCATTTTAAGCGTGCTCTTTCCCTTGGACAGTCACTACATTCACGCCTGTCTTTGCCTCCCACAAATGGTCCGAGCGCCCAGACAGCCAAAAGCCAACAGCTGGGAGGATGCTGGTCACCACTGCTGTGCCCAGGACAGTGCCTGCTGCATCAGCAACCCCGCGTCTGTTCCTTGAGCAGTGCCAGCAGCCCTGCCCGGCTGCAGCGCCGTGACACTGCCTGCATTCAGCGAACGGGGCACCAGCGCAGGGAGCCGCGAGGAGTTCCAGGCAGGCTCCAGGTACCCCTGTGCCCCCACAATTGCAAGCCCTGCACTGTGCACTCTGCCTCAGCAGCAGAACAGCAGCTCGTGTGTGCTCCTGCCTGACCTGGGCCTCGTCTGCACAGCCAAAGAGTCCCACCAGGCACAGATCTGGCCACAGTATTAGGTTTTGACAGTATTCGATACTACTAGTTCTTTCCTGTTGCAGCAATAAATTTGTGGGTCTCTAGTTATGCAGGCAGCTCACACTCTGGGTAGGTGTGAAGGGTCACAGAGTCACTGCAAGGAAGAGCATAATCTGTTTTCCAGGAGCGTTTAGGTGTTGGGGCATAGTGCCTTCCTGAAGATGCAAGGCCACTAGCCAATCTAAACAGGCAGCACCTTAGTTTCTGAGGCATCAATAGCTCATCAAAAAGTAAGAACAAAAAAAAAAAGTTTACAGAACAGATGCTATCAAAATTCTGGTGCCCACTATCTAGAATATAGATATGCTTAGAGAAAACCTTACATTTGATCAGGATAGTTTTGACTAGTATAACCAAAGACTTTACAAAATAATTGTAAATACTCATACACTGCCTTTTTATTTCCTTACATGTTTTACACCCTTTAATTCAAAAGTGAAAGGCATGTTAGATGTATGGAACCAACTGACCCAGTGGATCCATGTCTACCATATTTGGGTTACACTTACAACTTTAAATTGGGCGAAGACACAATGTATAATTGTTAAACATAAATCTTGTTGCAGAGAGTGATATTCAGTGCACTAGGCACATTAAAACTTGTAATTTTTCCAGGTATCACCAGACCTCCAAGAATTCTTACTCAAAAAACCAAACAGACAAAACCTCAGTTAAGAGATTACGTTTAAGACGCTGATCCATTCAGGCTGTGGAATAAGACACAATGGTGTTCTCTTCTCTTCTCTGCCTCAAACAAGACTCTTCTAAATGTTTCTCCCAGCTAATTTTGTTCTTAATTGGAAAAAATAAATCCATAAAGATAAAAATCAAAAAATCCCTTAATTATGCATTTTAAAGTGCACGTTGTCTGCAGTCTGATCCAGCTCTCAGACAGTGGGATTTTTTTTTTTCCATATATTCAACAGGAATGATGGGTATCATGTTGCTAACTTCAACGCTGCAATCTGATTTGCACAGGCCAGCCCAAGTGGAGAGCTACTGAAATCAGCTGGATTCTTTTACGGTACAAGATAACAGCGTACAGATAACGCTGAAGACCGAGGGCTAGGCCCAGAGCCTGCTGATTTCTCTAATTGGCTGCACAAACATACCAACAGAGCCTCCCTGGCTCTGCCAGCAGAGCTCTGCACGGGAGCAGGCAGTGCCCCAGCACACGCTGCAGGGCCCAGCCTTCACCTTACGCTGGAAATGCCCTGCGGCCCAGTGTTCTGGATAAACAGAAATCTTGTTTTCACAGGTGTCAATCCAAAGTGACTTTTTGGTCCAGTTTACAAAACCCAGTGGGGAATGAATCCTGGATATCTCTGTTGCTAGGTGCTCGTAAAACACCGCAAGCCTCGATGAGCTAGTAATTAAGTTATAATAGCCATCATAAAGTTGCAAAATTCCTATATACTAGATAAGACCACAATCCTGCGGGATGATATAAAGATAACCAACTACTTTTTCCTTGAAATTAAACATAAATGTGATGATATTTTCTAACATACTATTCTTAATACTGCTTTTACTTTACAAACTCTATCAAGAGAAATATTTTTCAGTAATCGTTTAAGAAAAACCAGTACTTGTATAATAACCCTGTTGAACAGACTGACACACGGAGATATGGAGGCTTTGTTTGTAATGAAAATACTTTATTAAAGGGAAAATAAATCTGCTTCTGGGATGGATCTCCAAATTGAAAGGGTTTTTCAGGTGATGGAAGTGTATTGTGCTGGGTCTCCAGCCTGATTACTTCCTGCAGGGATGGTTTTGTCATTGTGCCACCACCACTCCCCTGTGACTTCTAAACAACCCAGGGTCACTGTGTCCTCTCTTTAATTAGTATCTCACTGCTGGAGGGAGGGGAGAATGTCAAGGAAAAAAAGAATGAGAAGACACTGTAAACAAAGGTCCTCAGGGGCATCTTAACGATTTGGACAAGGAATGAAAAAAATGCTCTTTTGTTGGCAGCAAAATGAAAAGAAATGGTTGGGGTGGTCCAAATTTTAATTTTAGTTACATGAATTTGGATAAAATAAAGAGCAATCATGCTAAGAAAAAAATGAATTCTGTTCCCAAGAGGGCTTTATCACCCAACAGACGAGGATGCATTCTACATTTTACAAGAAAATCCAACTCAAATATGGTGTTCCAACCATAAAGCAGCCAAAGCCCTAAGGAATAGCCTCTGCTTCCCTAAGCGCTATGACTGAGCTCAGTTGGGGTGATAGCAATTATTTTTATTTGCATTAAAATAAAACTTCCGATGGGTATTTTTTGTACAAAAATATTTGGACTGCAATTTACATCTATATTTTTCACAGAAAAATTCAGAGAATCCAACAATAAAGTATAATAATAATAATAATGCATAATAATGCATATAAAGCAGTAACAGAACCCCACCACCTTCACACTAGATAATTAACTTGCCCTGAAAGTTCTCTAGACTGATGAATCACGAAAATAGCAAATATTACTAAAGACTGGACTTATCATAAGGTAAATGTTGTGCATATGAGCACATGGGTTAAGAGTTAAAACATTTACCTTTTTTACTTTCCAGAATCAACAATATGATAGAGAAATTTGCATACTTTAGCTAACTATGATAAAAAGGTCAGTGCTTACACAAAATTTTATTTTCCTTAGAATTTGGAGTATTTTACAGTATTTCAGATTAGTCTTTTTCCTGTTGTCTCCTGGAAAATCAGGAAGTGAAATTTGATTTTAAAGCAAAACTCTGCTTGACAGGAGGGTTTCTCTTTAAAGCTGACAGCATGAGAAGTTAAATGGCAGTTTGTCAGTCACTTGGCTATTGTAGCACATAGTAGGTGGCTTTTCCCCTCCTGGAATTTCCTCCTCCAAGGTAGGTCCTCAGGTTACTCGTGCCATGAGTAAAGGGGAAGGGAAGAGACACCACACATGTTTCTGAAGAAAACCATACATGTGAGGAGCTGCAGAAGAAACAGACATTTGGAATATCCCATGGAAACAGGCGCCCCAAATTCAACCTGGAGCCAGCACTCACACCCTATCCTAGTGCCTGCTGCCTTGAGCACTCAGGCATGGACCTCTCTCAATTTCTGCCACCAACATGGCCACAGTTTTATACAAAATAATGCAATAATGCTAATAAGGAAGAAGAGGAATAGACTCTGTAGCCTGTGGCTATGGCACTCATCCCAAACATAAGAAATCCACACTCAAATCTTTCCCTTATATTCTGTTTCCAAACTACTGAATGCAGAAATACACAGAGCATATTTAGATCCTTAGGTACCCACAGAATTAGGTACCAGCTAAGGCAGGGCTTTACTGGGGTGCCCCAATGACAGACTCAGCTGCTCAGCCCCTATAAGGATTCAGACATTCTATTCCTCTAATTAAAATTAAATACAATTGAGCAATTTGGGTTTGGTGATTTGTCTTTTTGGTCTTGTTTTAAGGCCCTGGATCATGAAGTCTCATGAACGACAGATTTACGTCAACAACTCTAACACGTCGCTTCAGTTCATGGATGCTTTTGGTCCTGTTTTGCCTCTTGAAACTCCCGTGCCCTGAGCAGTGCAGTCTCCAAAAGGTGGGGTTCAGCCTCAACGGCCTAAGTCTGGCTGCGAGCTGAGCATTATTCCATGGTTTCAGTCTAGGCCTCAGGAGCGATGCTCACCGATATGCAGGTGAGCTCAGATTCTACCTTTGGATCTCAGCATAAATATATAAAGAATCTCATATTTCATCTTAAAATATATTAAAAAATACAAAATATCTCCCATCTCTTCTATGTAACACTGCAGTATTAAAATGAAGAACAGTCCGATTTTGTAATTATTTTTTTTTTTACAAAATCAGATGTGGCTTTTAAATATCTCTCTTTTTAAAATCAGTCTTATGATTTCCATGACTTGACTTAAGGTGCCAAACGCTTAGGGCAGGTAAGAGTGCCATTCTACGTGCCCTAACTCTTCTCCCACCTCACACAACCACAGCAGAAAATTCTTCTTTTTAAAAAATACAACCGAGCAAACCCACCAAACTCTCTGTGTGAGGGGAAATAAAAAGCACATTTGAATCGTATGAATTTTAGCTTTAAAAACATTGACATTGATTAAAGATTTCCACAATGTACAATTTACAAGAAATTACCTCAGCAGGGTGAATGGATTCGGTTTCATAATCACAAAGTTCCCTAACTCCATGGTATTATATTCCAAGCAAGCTTGTATATTAAGTTTAATTTCACTTTTTTCAGGAAGTGATTTTACTCAAGATTGAATACAGCTGTTAGCAGAGCTCACTGTTCCAAAAATGCTTCAATGTGAACTGAAAAAAAGAGATGTTTCTGTAGGTGAGGACTTGCAGCCAAGCTCCATTTTCAGAAAACACTACTGAAAAAATACAGTCTTCAAATATTTAAATACTAAAGAACGAGAGAGGTCTGTGTAACACATTTGATGACTTAAACGAATTGCTCCATCTTCTTTGACAACACAAAGCTAGCAGACTCCCTGCTTTTACAAAAAGAAACATGACGGTAGATATACCTCTTTTTATTTTGTGCCAAGCACTAGTATCAAACCCTCACTTTTGGGGGGGGTGGGGGGTTTAGTTTCATTTACTATTTCATCTTGATTCTGTTCTTTTAATATACACAGAAATGTATGCTGGCATACAGAACAGGGCCTCTGCAGAGGAAACGCTGCCAGCTAAAAACACAGGATGTAATCGAGACCACAAGAGACACATACTCAGTTATAAATGTAACTATGCTGGAGGTATGGGAAGGGGAAAAAACCCCTCTTATTTTTCGCTGCCAGTTTTAATTGTTTCAGTGATATTTTCCCACTCTTATTTTGTGCCAGTATAATAAGAAGAAAAATAATCAAATTGAATTACTTTTGCAGCTAAGATAACTGCAGGATTCAGTATTCAGCAGCCCAGATGTCCATTTCTCCTTGCAGGAACTCCCCGGGTGTTTTACACACATCTCGGATGACAAGCACACACTCTCCGTGCAATGCGAGCTTGAGCAGGGCACTGTCTGGTCAAATAAGCACCAAAGGCATAATTAAAGACAATATTAATATACCCTCAAAACCCCCCAGAAACTAAAAAAAAAAAAAAAAAAAAACAAAAAAACAAACCCCCCCCCCCCCCAAAAAAAAACCAAAAAACCCAAAAAAAAAAAAAAACCCCACCATAAAAACCTACTAATGAAACTAAAATTGAAGACTGTAGAAATACATTGTAATAATCCATTTTCATCTCTGACTCGCCTGCTTCGAGACAAGAGAACCAGGAAGTAAAACAGACTAAAAAAGGGGGGGAAAGGGTGAAATCAATTCCTGTCTTTTCTACAACAAAATATTTTCTCTGAAGCAATCGAGAGTAAGCGAGGTCCCTAAAACGCTTCTCATTTTAATAATAAACGGGTTTCATTATAATACGACTCAAGACTTTTAAAATCTGTTGTTAACAGGCGGCCTCAGGCTCCCGCCGCGGGCCGGCGAGCACGGGGC
>VZTA01014789.1:299229-322923 GCA_013398855.1 Mohoua ochrocephala
TTTTTGCAGCATTAACTTTTCTGGACCACACTTCTCACTGGTTGTGCTACCATAACACTTAGTTCATAATAAGAAACTTTAAGCCTTCACTGCCTCACTCCATTTGCCATTAAAACTCCCCTAAAAGGCGACAAGCATTTAATTTTCTTCTCGATCCATCTGCGACTTGTATCGGCGCCATGCTGAGGGCAGCAGGAGCCGAGGGTGCCGGGAACACTCGGCAATACCCAGAACCTGGAGCTTGTGTTTAAGCCACAGCTCCCTGCCAGCTGGAGACACATTTAACATTCCCTGCATGACTTCAGCAGTTCAGCCACTTTCCCACATTCCACAGCTGGCCTCCCACCACCGCTCAGCCTGCAAGCACACACCGCACCGGGGTCATATTCTTGCCATCAATTCTCAAGTACAACTTGCTAGTGAAAGCACTGGAAAGTTCTGTTTAAAATGTGATGGCACCATAAGACCTGCATGTCCTGATGTCTCCGAAGTGACAAGGCTACATATAAAGAAGTACTTTCCCTATGCTCTTCGGCTCTTCTGTGTTTTATAAAAGCTCTGCATATCTTGGGAGCCACAAAATGGTTGGGTGGCAACCCTGTAAAGTCCCAGAACAAATCCCTACTACTATGAGTAGTCCCAGTGCTTTACAACAGGACACATTTGGAAAGAAAGTCCTTCAGGACTGCATCCGTGGAGGTTTATTGTTAACAGTTCTCTTTTCTGACTGCAAATTCATGTTCCTTCACATGTACGCCACATCCATTTTTGTCCTTGTGCAGAAGTTTAAAAAAGGAAGCATGGAGTCTGGAGATGTCAATTTTTAATACCATAATTAGTTTGATGGGTTACAGTGGTTTGTATTTTTTTGTCTACAAGTTGAACTGGCTCGTGCCCTTTTTGTCATGCTTCTTGTGTCATGAAAAAATAAACAGCAACAACTTTCTGAAAGAATTGATGAAGAAATCTAAATTCAGTAAATTTCAGTGACAATTCACTACAGCAACATTCCGGCAATTTGTCCTTAGAATTTATCTTAAAAGAAAACCCCAGACTATTCAAACAATTTATAGGTTAAGCATCAAGATTTTATGGGGATCACTAGAAGGGAAGCCTATTGTATGATTTGTATCTGGATTCCTCATTTATCTGTTACCAATCACATCAGTGGTTAGGGACTGAGCAAATAAAGAATACTTGAACAGAACTAAACCTGCATGCCTGGGTGTGTTGGGCAGAAAGGTCTACAAGTTCATGCTAGTTTTCCCTGGAAACAATGAATAAGTGGACATATATCACTGAATTTCTGGGGTGCAACACAGGACTATTAATTCCACTGAAATAATGATTTGTGTAGCTGAAGTGATCTTGACTTGAATGTACAGCAAGTGGATGTATCGGGTCTAATGAGATAATCACAACAGTTGTGAAACTGGACAGGGAATAGTGCAATGCCTGGGCATTTCTCATGTATCATTTTAGGCCTGTTTTTGTACATAAATAGGACCTCATCATTCTGTAGCACCTTAAAGCAACACGAGTTAGATCCACACATATACCAGAAAACATTTACCAGACAATGCATTTTATTTCTATTTTATCTTTTGATATTTAACACTTACATTACTAATGTTTGAGTGAAAGCCTTAGAAAATTAATCCAGTCATATTATCATTGAAGTATAAAGACATTTGGCCCACATTTTGAAATGTCAAATAACATCCTCTCACTTACTTTAAAAAGCTAAGTTAAGTCACTGTTAAAAGACAAGTAACACTCAAATAAGATGGTAGCTTCCTCTTAAAACAAAAAAAAATCAGAGAAGCATATTTTGTATAAATTATTTTCTATAAACTAGTTTTGAGCAAAGTCCCAGTTTATGAGTTAACATAACAAATGAAATACGCTCTAGCTCTAGTTAACACAAATTTATCATGGAAGCAGTGACAACCCCTTATCTGCACCAGGACTGCTGACACCAGTACACAGGGGGAGTAGCTACAAATGCATGCCATTATTAGAAGAAAGCTGTGCTGCCAGAGACGAGAAGGTAGATTTATAATAGCAAACATTAAAACGTTATTAAGGCAGAATACAGCCACAAGACATGCTGTGTAGCATGATATTCTTACAGTCTTAAAGGAAATGTGATAGTTGCAATTGGAAGTGAACTCTACCGGCTTTCGGAGTTTTTCTCCAGTCGCTGGGCATAAGCCCGTTCAAATTAATATGGGTGATGTTACCCAGAGATAGCAACAAAAATTTCACCCGAGCCCACAGGGAAACCTCTCCAGTGCACAGTGGACACAGCTTTGACTTTACTGACGTGCAGCAGCCATGTGCTTTTATGTTTGGCATTTCCTTTTACTCTCCTCAGACGACAATTCTTGCACACCGAAGTACCAGTCCCTGTCTAAACCCAGGGTGTCCCCCCAGGGAGCTCATTTCCAGCCTGCAGGCACAGAGCTGTGTACCAGCAAATGGTGAATTCCTCTCCCGGTCTACCCAGTGGCCATCCATCCATTTTTGCACCTAGACCGCCACGATATTCTTTTGACTTTGCAAGCCAGGACCTTCCTTTGGCTTCCCAGAATATACAAAAAGCCATCTAGTATAAAAAGAAATATTAAAATATAATATAATAATATAATATGAAAGAACTCATTAGATATTGAAAGAAGTTTTTGGATTAAACATATGAGGGAAAGGTGCTGGCAGCAGTTGGCAATATAACATGAATTGCATCTGACAGAAGGGCCTAATTCAAAGGACAGTAATTTGAGAAAATATACTTCAATGGTAATAAAGTCCCTGTACATTCACTTCTTGATTGGGCTGCTTGGAAGAGCACTTTCTAATGCTGTTAGCAAACATGCCACAGGATTGCTAATGAAATTTTTTATCTACTTCTCACACAGGAGTCCATGCACTACTCCTAAATTCTGAATTTTTAAAGCAATAATACTGGCATGTCACTGTTCTCCAGCTGAGTATCTGTCCAGATAAATGAGAGACCTTTTTTTGAAAACTCAAAGTTATTCACCACTGAGGGACTGAGGGTCTTGACAACATAAAATGATTATTTTTCCTCTTATTATCAGCTCTAGTATAGAGTAGAATATAATTATTCTATCACAATTGTAATAAACTGCAATTTCAGACAGCAATGTGAATAATTTTTGGTCAGTGAGCAGTAAAAACAGCTCAGTGAAAGTGTAAAGAATGTCTAGGTTAAACACCTTAATTTCAAGTCTGCAAATAATACAAAGACCTGTTTTCATCTCTGATGAGTGAGTGTTGTGATTATCTGAAATTGCATAGGATTAGTACTATTCCAACAGAAAGCAAAGGTCAAGAGGTCTTGATTAAGAAAAAGAGTATTTGAAAGAAAACATTGTCTGTTTGAAACAAAGGCTCCCGCACCTGGGGAGGAACAACCCCACACACCAGCACAGGCTGGGAGCCGACCTGCTGGGAAGCAGCTCTGTGGAGAAGGATCTGGGGGTCCTGGTGGACAACAAACTGTCCTGAGCCAGCAGTGCCCTCCCTGGTGGCCAAGCAGGCCAGGGGTATCCTGGGGTGCGTTAGGAAGAGAGAGCATTGCCAGCAGGTCGGGGGAAGTGATCCTGCCCCTCTGCTCAGCCCTGGTGAGGCACATCTGGAGTGCTGTGTCCAGTTCTGGGATCCTCGGGAAATGAGAGACATGGAGCTCCTAGAAGAGGTCCAGCAGAGGACTATGAAGATAATTAAAGGACTGGAGCATGTCTCTTATGAGGAACGGCTGAGGGAGCTGGGCCTGTTCAGCCTCCAGAAGAGACAACTGAGAGGGGACCTCATCAATGTCTGTCAGTATCTGCAGAGAGGGGGACAAGAGGAGGGACCAGGCTCTGCTCGGTGGTGCCAGGCAACAGGACAAGAGGCAAAGGGCAGAAACTGATGCACAGGAAGTCCCACCTGAACATGAGGAAGAACTTTACTGTGAGAGTGACTAGCACTGGAACAGGTTGCCCAGAGAGGTTGTGGGGTCTCCCTCACTGAGGATATTGCAGAACTGTCCGGATACAATCCTGTGCCATGTGCTCTGGAATAGCCCTGCTTAAACAGGGAGGTTAGACCAAATGACCTGCTGTGGTCCCTTCCAAACTGACCCATTCTGTGATTCTGTGATTCTATGTTTATAATTTGTTCGTAAGCTTTGAACTGTTCTTCTTTTCTGGGTCCTGATGAAAGTTCAGAACATTTTTCATGTACCATTCAATTAGTGTCCATTTTTCTGCAGTGTCATCAACTGCACACAATCTTGTTAATTGTTGTACAATTAAACAAGTCATATACTGTACATTTAAATTCATATCCTACATTAACTTCCATTTTTACATACATCCATTAAGTTTTTCATTAAAAATGTTCATTCGGGTATAGTCTCTACATAAAAATAAACAGCTTAATAGGAACTGAAGGTGGCCAGTTAATGAAATAACATTAGTTGCAAGCACTACATGAACTATTATGATGTATACGTATGCAAAAGTGGTATCCAAAATAATTTATTTTTTAAAAAAATTAAAAGTATTAAAAAAACCCCTAGAATAAATAAAAAATAATACTGGTGACTCTGAAACTCCTAGTGTCATAATGTGAAACACAAGTATTTCTGGGACTAATGACACGCTGAACTGCAGTTACAATTCAGATTACCCACTTTCAAAGTCTACCAACTGGCTTGTTGCTTTGGCTTTCCTTTATTCCTTCAGTAATTTGTGTTTACCTTTCATGGGTTACTATACCAAAGCAGCGACGAGTATATAGATGCTGATTAGTCACAGAAATAAAGGTGCCCAAACCAATCAGAATTAATTTTGCAATATGTTAAATAACTATTAGTCCATACTTGCAACTCCCAAATTCAGGTACGTGTTCACATGTCCGAACTGAGTTCGGGTTTTGCTATGCCCTTACCATTGCTTTGTATATATAATTTACTCCTTAAGCTGTACAGGTGAAAATGCAGTCATGCCCCTTGATGCACTCAGCCACCATGGGATAGAATTACAAGTCAATGTTCTCTCCTCCTGTTTATGTTGTAAGTTCCAAGAATGACTATCATATGAGTACAATGGAGGTCTTTTTAGCAGTATGCTGACATGAAAGAAAAGTTCAGCTATGTTGTTTAATTGTGTATACGCCAGTGCTAGGCAACTCTCCAAACCTTACTGTAAACATTGTTTAAGGTTCATCCAGATCAGCACGATAATGAAGCTTGTGCTTTTTACGCTTCGCTTTTAATGACAGTTGCTTTTCTTCATGGTTTTATATTTACCTCTTCTGAAGCACAGTTAGAGACATCATACCGGGCTGACCTTTTTCTTTTACAGATTGATGGGTTGTCCTCTAAAGCCCTTGTCTAATATTCTGTTTACATCGTGTTGTTTTCCTGGACGGAGAACTGATCTATTGTCTTTTGTTAGTTTGTCTGGAGAACATATTCATCGCTGCCTAACAAATGGCAATACTAGATTAGTAAGAAGAAAAGTGCATACTCAACAAACACGGTGTCGAAGACTTTAATGGAGCCAAAAACACTTAAAAGTTCCGCAAAATGTATGGTTACTCTGAAAATATCATTCGTGTTCCAACAAGTATGTATGCACATAAAAATGTAAAACTGGCACCATTAACTCTAATGTATAATCATTATGAAGTTATTTTTGTTAATGTAAAGACATCTTCGACTACAAAAATATACATCTGAGACCAAAAATATAGGACGTGTGCTTCTTCAGTGGCGAGTCGTTCGAAGTGCAGACTGGGTGTGTGTAGGCAGACAATTATGAGACAAAGAACACTGCATTCCTAAACTTCAGTTCAATTTAAGAAGAAAGTTCATTTATTGCTCAAAGGACATAACTTACAGTGTTCCAATTTTCTATTATATAAGTGCTGCTGCATTTTATTTTCAGCAGGACAGTGAAATTTTACTGAAGAAATGGCCATTAGATTTCATATAAGTGCAGTCTTCATGTGAAACACCTTTTTGGGGATGAGTACTGCAAGATGGGCTTTTTTGTAAATGACTTTTATTTTGCAACGTAACAGAAAAATCGGTATAGTATTAATCCAGCCCCCATTATATATGTCTAAAAACTTCTGCAAAGTACAGCACAGCTACATTTTTATCTATGTGGTTGTCTGAATCTAGACAATTCAGAGCTCTGGTAAAGACAGGCAAAATACTTCAGACTTGATCTGCAAAGGTCAGATAGAACTTCAGATTTTTAATCGTGTGAATATTCTTAACTACATTAATAAGTTCCAAATGCTGTTTTCATGATTAAGCATTTTACGAATTGTGACGCAGAGCTGAAGGTTGTTAAAACTGACAGAAATAAAGTATTAGCAAAAAGTAACATCTCTGTTGCAGCTGAGATGTATATATAGGTCTCCCGACAATGAGATTAATGTGTTGCATTGTTCTTTATCAGGTCTGCGATGAGCCTGACGTTATCTCCTAACATTGGAGATTTCCCTAATAGCACCCATTAGTCACAGGATATTGAATTCACAGAATGCAACGAAGTTTTAAAAAAAGCAGTAGTCTACCTTAAACCCAAGGATTATCACACAAAACACCTCTACTGCCCCTTTTGCTTATTCCCAAGTGCACTTTGTGCCCTGGGTTTCCCTGAGACACGAAAGCCCCCTGAGCCCTCCCTTGCCATGCAATGGATGCCTGGCCTGCTCCAAGGGGAGAAAGAGGAATGACCAGCAACCTGCATCGATTGCCAAGCACCTTCCAGTGGGTCACACCCAGCTTCTAGAGACAGCCCTCCTGACCACCTGGGCTCACAGGAGCAGAACATCAAGCAAAAGAACAAATATAAGAAAATCTGCTTTTCCTTTACTATTTATTTCATTTCCAATAAACATCCTCTTCTATTTCTCATCAGAATTTGCTTTTGAAGGTTTGGCTGGATCCTCAGCAATTTCTTACATCGGTCAAAGGCAACACAGAAGGGTCTCCCCAACTATGAGAGCTGTTTAGCCAAACTCATGATCATCACCTTCCCTGGGAAAACAACACTCTATGCAGGCAGGAGTATCACAGGAAGAAAACAAGGTAGAAGGGGTCCAACACCCCTCATTAAACCTGCCCAGTATGGGGCTTCAGCCTGTACTGGGAGTGGATTCAGGAAAAGTGAGCAGAGTTGACACTGCAGAAAGAACGTCCACTTAAGGACAAAACAGCTCCTCTGTACCTGCAAGGGTCTGGGTCACTGTGAGAATGAGTAGTCAGGAAATTATTGTCCATCTTGGATGCAACACAGTTCATCAATTTATTTTTTGTTCTCAGTAACTTTTTTTTTAATAAAAATCCACTGACAGTGCCTTAGTGAATGCTTCTGTGCAGATGCTAATAAGATCTTAGGGATATTTGCTCCTTCCTTGCTGAAACAAGTTGGTATGTTTGGAAATTAATTGCCTAAATTCAGAAATTCCAAACTTAATTGGAATGAAAAAAAGAAGAATGTAAAAAGAAATGAAAAATAGAAACTTCAAGAGTCAAACATAAAACTCTAATAAATTAAATCAAGAAAAAAACCCTTTTTTTCTTAAAGAACTATTACTAAAATCCAATAAAGACCAGGAAATACAAACACACATATTTAAATGCTTCATATATTTATGCTCCAGTGCATTTGTAGAAAAAGAAAACATATATTGTTTACTCAGCATAATGCTCTCTTTAACTTGAAAAATATTTAATTTCAAGTATTCCTAATGTGTAACTTGATTCTCAGTTCTTAGCTACATATCAGTCATGGGATACATTCCATAGTTATGAAGTATTACCTTGAGAGATTTCATGCTTCCAAGCACACAGCCAATTTCTGCCCTGGGATGCAAATGTTCAATTCTCTTTGAAGTCTGTAAGAGTCACAAAAGTAGAACATGCTGCACACTGCAACTGAGTTTTTTCTGTATTTAGTGTCAAATTCTATTCGGCATTACTGAACTCCATTCCCCTCCAATTTTAATTGGAGGGCTACAACTGAGCAGAGTTGGCCTCTCATGCCAACACTTACTGTAATTACATTAAATATGTATCTATATATACATTATAGTAAATGTGGTTTTTATAAAGCTAAGCAACTTCATATTCATTCCTCTGTGTAACATAACTTCTTACTTCTAAAACTCCTAGTATTTAATTAAATGTGTTAATATAGTTATGATACATTCATGTAATTACTTGTGTTTTGCACTACTGCACATCCTAGAAACCTTTCAATTTAAAATTAAATCCAAGATACCTGTGTTATTTCAGTACTCATAATTCTCAAGAAAGGAGACATCAAAAAGAATGCAGAGAAATCTCATCTGTGTTCTGCCAAGTGCTCTGCAGCCCAGTCCTGAATACTGCAGGCAGGCAAAATGCTCACTTAGTGAAGTGAATAAATATTCATTGTGCATTTATTTACTTCTGCTATTACTGCATTTAGTCATATAATTAAAACTATTAAAATCATTAATTAGAGGACAATGTAGTTAATAGAGTTTTAGGTGACATTGAGTTTAGCACACTGAGTCAGCTTAATTAAGTCTTGTCTACATTTGGAAAATTACCAGAACCTGAACTCTGAAATAACCCTGGATAGGGATGTGTAGATACATGAACATCTATATGGGAATTTAAGATGCTCAATAATTCCAGAAAAGCATTTCCTTATAAATTCCATTATATTTTTAAGTGCAGACAAGCTCTAAATCTTGTTAGCATCAATATTCTGCACCGTTGACAGCTTTTACTCTCTAACACTCCGGCGTGTTTACTTCAGTATCATCAAACCTTTAAGGCTTCGTCCTGGAAAAAACAGGAACAGAAGCCTCGTGCATCCATTAACAGATTTAAATATAACCACATCTACAAGTAACACTGTGACAAGGCAATCACCTTGCAGAAGAAGAATTCCTTTTCTTGTTTAGCTGGCTTTGAAAGTGGATTAAGCTGTTTTGGACAATGCTACTCTTTTTTTCAAGAAGAAAGCTCTGTTGACTTGAAACTCTTTGGGGATAATTTTTCCAGAATACCTAATAAATCCTATACCTGGCCTTCCACCAGTGCTCGCTGTGCAAATACTGTGCCCAGTGCCTGCACAGCAGTTACCACTCAAGGATCCCTGCTGTCAGAATCAAGGAACTAGATGCCAAATACCATTCTCAGGGGATGATTGCACACAAGAGAGATGCAGGATGAAACTATATGCTGCAAAACTCTGAGATTTTATAATTTTTGAGTGCTAACATCACCAATATAACCTATGATTTAAAAAAACCAAAAAACCCAAAAAGAAAGAAAACCAAAAGCTACAAAACAGAGACCATAAACCTGAACGAACTAAAAAGAAGCTTCTCTCTTTGGATGTAGTTATAGTTTCAGGACAGCATACTCAAAGTGCAAAATCACTCTGCATTCTCTGCAACTCCTTCTCCATAAAACCGAAGCCCTTTTTTGGGCTGTGTTGCTCCACAGGGGTAGACTGTGACAGAAGAGTACAAACTCCGTGTGCTACTCCTTTGGAGTATCGTAATCTTCACCACTGCCAAAGGCCACAACACACAGTGATTCTGGCCACTTCACATAAAATATGGATTAAAACATACAGATCATTCTATTTCAGTTATAGAAACTGCAAATGCTATTCTGCAGTGATGATTTGAGTACTTCTAACCTGCTCTTGGTCCTGCTTTTTCCTCCAAGTGATCTTAATTTAAACAGAAAGCCCACCTCTCTGCTCACCAAAGCAGGCTGGAATCTTATTTCTAGTCCAAACATGGGATCTCCTCAGGCTGCAGGGATGGACCTCAGCCTTGAGCTGACTGACACATAAGGGTTCTGGCATAGTACAAACAGCACAAATGTGCAAGGAAAACTTTAATGTAAGAAAGCATGTCTCCCTATGCATGAAGTTTAAAAACAAAATATGTGTTACTATAAATTCTATGTTTCATTCTGACTGATATACTGTACCATTTCAACTGAGCTCTATTCCCCATGCGTACTCTTCTGATCTTCTATATTGAGATGGGAGCCTTCTGGGTTTCTTTTCTGTTTAGCCACTTCTGCTAGGAGCAGTGATATTCTGTCTTCTAAGTGGATACTAATTCCACTTAGTCTTTGCTACACTGTATATTTTCTTGGATTCAGATTCATGACAGACCGATCAGCATAAGAGAATTTATGAACATATAAAATATCAAAAAGAATTGCAACACCACCACATCGCTTGAGAGAGTGTTCAGGAAGTTCTTCCATTTACTCTAGTTTCAGTGTAATAAGAAAACAAATGTATAAGCTACAAGAAGTAAAAAGAAATGCCAAACTCTTCAGTTCTGAGAACTTTACCTCCGTAACTTTATATCCAGTATCACAACAGGGCTGCAGCAGAGAAGAGGCAAAGATAACTGCCACATTTGTCCCAGGAGCACCTTTTGTCCTCTCACAATCTGTATAAAACAAGGCCTTTCCCAGAGGTCTTGTCTATCTGCTCCCCAAAATCATCCATTGTTTTTGTAAAAATAACCTTTTATTCTTGCTGAACTTTAGCAGTCCCCAAACTGAGTTCTTGCAGAATACTGCCTTCAATCTCCTTTTGTTGGAAATGCAACTCCCCATGGATGACCTGGCAGCCGGAGGTGTCTTCTTGTGCCATGCTCTGGCACACATGCCACAGCCCCTCCACTGAATTGGGCTTCTGCTCTTCTCTGCTCTTTCCACTTATTCTTTTCCCTTATCTGTTCCCCACAGCGATTTTCCTCTTTCAGAATTAGTTTTGTTTACATTTTCCCTCCATCTGGCTTTGTACTTTTCAGTTACCTTTTCCTCTTTTCCTATCTCAAATGACAACACGAGGCCCAAGAGACAGGTCTACAGCCAGCTTGTAAGAGCCTGTTTAACCCACTTCCAGAGACAAGCTCAGTGCTGGGGGCAGAGAAATCAAACTGGATCAGCCCCATGGAACCATCTCCCTTCTGTCCAAACCCACCACTCTCGAGACCAGGTGCTCTGGGCCTCAGTGTGGGAGCAAGGACTAACAATGGGTAGTTCTAAAGGTGTCTGTTGCTTCAGTGAAGCCAACATTAAATAAAACCCCATAATAATAAGTAACAGAACCCCTGCTACTTCTCTGCTGTTATCTCAGTGGCATTCTGAGACATGATTTCCTTTCCTCTTTTCCAGATGCTATTCCTGTAAGTATCAATTATCAAAAGATTCTCACTAAAACTGTGAAATATTTGTCATTCCCAGACATGGCTCTCAGCTTTCTACTCCCAGAAATCCCAGCTCAGTCTCCTAACATCCTCCAGTAATTAGGCAAGCCAGGGTTGCTCAAATTTGTACACAACTCTTGACACCAGCCTTCTTTCTGCTGTCTCCAATGCATCCAGAGGCTCCTGAACTCTGCTTTAAAGCTACAGGCTGTCTGGTACGGTCTGAAGATCTTACAGATCATTTGAACTGAAAAATGGGGGGCTGTGATAAAATAAATATTCAACTTAATATTATGTTATTATTTCTTGATATAAAAGGAAGATTCTAGTGCATGATTTTTCTGCAAAGACTAGATTCTAGGGACATTTAAATTAAAGAACACATGGAGCTCAGTATCAGTGTCAAGAGAAGGACTGAAGTCTTAATTTATGAAAAAAATCACAAACTAGTGCCCATTTTGCACACGAATGCCTTCATTACACAGACAGCATCCCAGAATATTTTATAAATAATACATGCACATCCATACTTCACTGGATTGCCCAATATCTAAATTACTTGAAGCCCAGGCTATCTGCAGAGTAGACACCACACTTTCAAAGATCAAAGAACAACGATATTTAGTCAATCAAGGAAATTGAATCAACTGTGAATATTTTCTAACAACTGGTAGCTAAATCTAAACTAGACTATACATCCAACACGTTTTAAAAATGCATCTATAGAACCACCACCAGAGCACTGGGATGTGCAGCATCCTCCCTGGACAACAAGAGTAGCAGAGTTTCCATCAATGAGAAGGACAGAACACATTTTGGAAGACAACACTCCGATAAACTCCTACTTTAAAAGGTGTGCCACAGAAATGCCAGGAGCTCTGTTGTTCAGCATACACACACATTTCTAAACTTCATGTAAGTATCAATAAAAGAGAAGCCATTTATACTAACCTTGACAGAGCTGAATAGAGTGTAAGTAAGCATGGAAAATGACCCATTATATTTCATATGAATAAAAAGGTATCTATTATTCATGCGATCATTATTCAATTATTCATCTGACATAGAATTCCACTTTCAATTTTAAAAGAAGGAAAGGGGCAACAAACATAAAATATGCATAGTTGCTTTCCTGCCTCTTTTGGGGGGCAACATGGCAAAGCAAACTTTTGTCATTCTCTTTCATTTTTACTATGGTATTTTGCTATTTCTCCCAGAAAGTAGCATGGCTACTCAGCATTTAAGTGTTAGATGCCTGGTAACACTCCTCCGTAGTCCCAGGCCCTCAACTAAATAAAATTCCAAGAATAGCATTTAAAATTCCTAAGAGCAAAAACATTCCCAATACACAAATGTATCTTCATTTTTTTTCCCCAATTCTATATTTTTGGAAAAATCTGCATTTTTTTTTTTTTAATATTCGGATAGCCCAGTCACCATCAAGGTAAACACTCCAGGACAAAGAAGAAAATAAAGAAGTGTTCAACTGGTAATTTCTCCTCTGTTATAATGACTTGCAGTGATAATGCTGCTATCTTTGACTTTCCGGCAATAAAAGTCATCTTAGGGCCAACTTAATCCAGAGTTGGGTCCCTAAATATATATTCTGGCACCTAACAAGAAACCTGATTTTCAGAATTAATGGACAACTATGATCAGTTTAGTTAGCAGTGTAAAAATGAACTGACATTTGGTGGGTTTTACATGTTTTTCTCATCACCAATCTGGTTGACAACCATAGCTGTGATTTTATTTTTTTCTAAGATCTAGTAAAAGCAGCATCTTTAAGATTAACTCTAGGATTTGGGAACATGTGAGTTCCTATTATTATACCTGCCATTGAAAATCCTTAGAAAATCTGGGGGAGAGTATATAAAAGACACTGGAAAGAAGTGCTAATAAAAGCAGAGCGAGCTAAAGAAGCTGGGTGGGTGGGTTTGGAAGCCTTTCATGTATCCATAGCTCCTGCAGCTGATGAACTTACTGTAATTTGGAAGAAAAGTCATGTGAAATATAGCAGAACTGCTAGTGAAAAGCAATAGGAACATGTAAATTCTTCCAATTTTTTCTACTAGAAAGAATACTGCCTTCCTCAGTATTCTGCTGCACCTCTGAATAATGTCTGCTTGGAAAGAAACAAGATGTGGGGGTTAATTATCGTTTTATTTAATTTTTAATCCATGTTCCAGACAAAAACTTATCACCACATTCAGATTTGATGCAGGGACAAAAAATGTCAGCCTAAAAAAGTGGTTTGGTATAAGAATGTATACGAGTCTGTCACAATTTACAGCATAATTTTGTAGCACTGTAATGTTCTGCCAGGAGAAAAACAAATAGACAAACCTAAAACCTCAAATTTTAAGCAGCTTAAACAAGATATTTGCTAAAATGGGATAAGGGAATTTGCATGATTTATGATTATTGAAATGTCATTTGCATATTTGTATAATACATGTTCTGTTAAACAGAAAAAAGGGATTTCCTTCTATACCTTTCCTTTCCAAATTCCATAGCACAGCTTACAATGATGGAACACGGAACAGTAACAGTTTCTTTAGAGCCTCTTATGCTGATGGATGGCTACCAGGACCAGCCTTACAGAACCACACACTAGTTTGGGAAGGACGACTGGAGGTCACGCAATCCAACTTCCCTCCAAGAGCAGGTTGCTCAGGACCTTGTCCAGTTGAGTTTTTCACCATCTCCAAGAGATTCCAGAACCTCTCTCAGTACCTTCAGGTCACACTTATGGTGAAAAAAAGATTCTCTTCATATCTAATCACAATTTTCTTGTGTCCTAACTCGTGTCCATTGTGTTGCACCCTATTGCCTACTCCCCTCTATGATAAAAGTACCAGCTCTGCGGACAAGGGGAGAGCAGTGAATGTCACACCTGGACCAAGCGGAGCACTACAAGTCTCTATGCTGGGACTGGTGTGTTTAACATTTTTACCTCAGAGAAGTGCAGAGTTCTGCACCTGTAAAGGAAGAGTCTCTTGAAATTATGTCAGCTGAGAACTGACTGGCTGAGGAGCAGCTCTGCTGGAACAGACCTGAGGGCTGTGGCAGACAGCCAGCCAAGCATAAGCCAGCAGCATGCTCTGGTGTTCCTGCTGGGCTGCACTCAGAAAGGGAAGTGACTATCCCCCATTTGAAAGGCTCCATTCAGAATCCCTCATGCAGTTTTGGGCCCCCAGTAAAGGGCACTGATAAGCCAGAGTGAGTTCAATGCAGGGCTGTCAAGACGGCTGGGGACTGGATCATATATTCTGTGAAAAGCTGAAGGAACTGGGTCTGTTCAGGCTGGAGAAATGGAGGCTCTGGTGGGAGTTAATAGCAGCTTTCCATTTATAGAATGGAAATTTCTGAGGAGGTTATCAAGGAGAAGGGGCCAGGTTCTTACAGTGGTCCACGGTGTGAGGACAAGTCAATGAGCCTAAGCTGAAACAGCAGAGTTCAGACTGGAAACAAGGAAAAAAAATCACTACGAGAATAGCTCACATTGAAACAGGTTGTGCTGAGAGGCTGTGCATCTCCATCCTTGGAGACTTGCAAGAACAGACCGAATAATGCTCTAAGCAACCTGGTCTGATCTTCTAGACAAACCTGAGTTGAGCAGAAGGCTGATTTAGAGAGCTCCTGGAGTCCCTTCCAACCTGAATTATCCTGTGATCCTACCCCATGCATCTCCAGGAAGTGTCTTGCTCCACTTTTTCAACGCATTCTCATTTGAAACATTTAGACAGCAATTAGATCTCCCCTTAGCCTTCTCTTCTCAAAATAGCCTGCTCTTCTAAATAAAGCCATTTGTAGGACCTGGGCATAAAACAGGGAAATACCCATATTCATCAGAGAAAGGAAAAAACCCTCACCCAAATACAGATGTGGAAAGAGCAGAGAGCAACCTAAATATAAGCACTGTGAATACAGTCCAGTAAAAGGCCTGAGCGGCGAGAATAGTGAATTGGGGAAAAGAAATTTGGGACTGAGAACAAAGAAACTCCTTCTATGATCCAAGTTCCCTGTGTTCAGGGAAACTGGAGTTTGACTACTCGGTCATTTATTCAAACACATCAAAGAAGCTACTACATATAACCCTTTTTTCCAGCTACCTGGAACAATAATAATCTGAGCTTTGGGACAGCTGACTGGGACAAAAGAAGTAGGAGGCATTCTGGAGTCTTTGACCCTGATAGGAGCTATGTTTCCCCCTCCAAAATGTCCCCGTGTATTCTCCTCACTTTCACGTGCAATAGTCAAAAGCAAATGGTCACTAATCAGTAAAGCTACCCAGAGGAAACCAGAGGGTCACCGACACTATTCACAAAATTCAAAGTTTGTATCATAAACCCCTCTTTAATGTTTTTTCTAGGAGACAGAATGTTTTAGCTAGTACTTTTCCAAATGAGTCACTAACACCCTTGTCTTAATTCTGCAGCTGCTGCTAATTTGAAGTGCCAGCCTTCTCCCCCCTTTCCTCAGAATGAAATAAAATATCAATGTTGCACTGTGCTGAAAATGGAAAGTTAGATGTAACACTATGCTACAAGGCCTCTGGAAGTTTCATTTACATTTGATTCTTTCTTTCCTCCCAGGCCTATACCTAACTTAAGCCCTCTCAGCAAATTATTTCACACTTACCTCCACAATCATTGGTCCTAAGAATGAAAAACAGACTCAAAGGGTTTTTTAACTCTTAGCGCACCGACATCTAACATGATTTGAAACAACAAAAGAGAAGATAAAGTCATAGAAAAATTACATTAACGTTTATCTGCATTTATGTGTAATCGGCAGATTTTGGTAACCTAAGAGCCCTGTTGGCCAAGGCCCTAGAAAACCTTTTATCCAGAAGAGCTACACAGCACCACTGCATCAGACAAAAGTGAGACTCAAGAGGGTGGACTTCTTTTGGAGACAACTTCACCCATAGCCATGCAAATCTCAAACTTCCTAAGTATCTCACTAGTTGCTCCACTGTGAAAAGGTACTGCAGTTGGGGGGTTTGGGGTTAGTTTTCAGCCAGACTGGTTTATTGATTCAGCTCATTGACTGATCCTACAGGGCCAGCACAGGGGAAGGGAGAGGAATGGGTTGATGAGAGCAATGGGGGAAGACAAGATTGCCCTTTTTGGCTCTGTGCATAGTTATGTAAAATTAAAGTGATTATGTAGCTATGGCCTGAGGGATAGAAGAGGTCACAGATACTACCACAAGCCTATAAACTGCTGTGGAAATTGTGTCAGTGTGTGTTGCCAAGAGACAAGCACAGGAATTCATTTCTTAACCTGTTGTAAAATCCACAAAATGAAGCTTGTTCACTCCTCCTCTCTAGAAAAGATCAATACTTCCCTCTCAATGCACAAGAGTCACACCAAACATTTTGCGTTCCACTTTGTATCAGTAAGCTCTGTTTATCTACCTCGAATGATTATGAAGCATTTCTCACAGGCCTTACATGCATGCTGAGATTTCAGAAATTTATCTTAAATATATTTTGAAATATTTTCATCAAGTCAGAGCAACTGAGACTAAATGTGCTCTTACAATCTCGGACCACGAACAAGAACACAGTGCTCCAAAAGCTACCATGGAACAAGTGAGCCGTGTATCTGGTTATACCCATGTCCAAGCTCTTTGCCTTCCTCAATTCTGAGACAACATAATTCAGCTCAGAACTTACTGAACATTTAAATGCAGATCTTGGTATTTTCAGCTGAGGAAGACTAAGAAGATGCATGAAGTCAGATAATAATTATCGTCTATTAACCACAGTAAATATGACCTGAATCTGTTGTGTGTCTGTTTTGACTGAAATGAATTAAACTCAAATAGAACAGATTTTTATCAGCGTGCTTTTCCAACATTTTTCACTTTTTTAGCAAAGTAGGAGTTTTTCTGGTAGAAATAGTTGTGAACACTACTTTGCACAGCCCACAAAAAGTCTATACAATACAACAAAAACAAGTACATAATTTTAGCTAAATCTGAGCATAATCTTCAAGGGACTATTTCTCAAACCAAAAGCATGATTTAATGAAAAACAATTTATTTTTTAAAACCATTGTTATTTGCTCGATTATGGAAGACTGAAACTGAAGTACATAACTGTACCAAGCTACATATTCCTGTTTATTACCACACCTTTGTTCAAACTTCTTTACTACCACCATAGTCACCTTTCTTTCATTAGGAGCACTGTGTTAGTAGTATCAATTACCTTTCTGAGTAAGAATGATGCATTTACTATCAACATTGATAGCTCAAACTTTGCTACTTGGACTTCAAAGCAGATGAAAAATTGTGTCCAAGGCGGAGTTTTTTTATGTATATACTAAGTAGATATGTTTCTTAAAGGAACTGTTTTATAGAATAATAGATTTAGAAAAAAATGCTTTACTACATTGTATTATTCTTCATTGGAAAACGTGAATAATTTTGCCTACCTTTTCTTTCTCTTTCAACACTGAGTGGAAGCTCAGAAATTTACTCAGGAAATTTCATCCTTGAGACTGAGACCTAGAGACTGATTTTCCAACTAGAAGCAAAGTATTTAGAAGTATATAGCATGCCCAATTCTGGTTCAAAAGTAATGAGGAAAAAACCCTACTATTATTATGAAGAGTATCAGCTGAGTTTTGAAAAAACCCATAGTTTAAAGAACTGTTTTATTCAAAGAAAATTAGCTTCTCCCCCCACAAACTTATTGCACACCTTTCATGACTGCCTTGGGATCCTGTGCTGAAGGTAAAGCTAGAAAATACACTAGCACAAATCAGACATTGTGTAATTCTGGCTTCTTACAGCTGTTGCCTGCCTACTGGATATAAACTTCACAGACTCAAACCCGGTGCCTGGAGGGGGTTAACAATCAAATACAAAAGAAAAACAGCCCTGAATAAGTGTCTCAAGACTATTTCAAGTCATAGATTGGTTTATCACTTTTCTGTAAAAGTCAGTCCCATAAGACTCAGGACCTGCTCGTATGTCTACAGTAAAGTTACTACAGAACCACAGAGAGGGACCAAGATTTTGTTGACATTTGTTAAACGAGGCAAATCACACAGTATCAAATTAAGCCGCAAGTGCAGTGTACTCTAGGGATGAGTTTAGTCTCAAACTTCTAGAAACTACAAATAAGAACCTGTAATTTCTACCATTAATTCAGTGGAGAAGATATTTTTTTACTTTGTCCTTTGCAAATTCAGTCTGTAGCGTGTGTATATTTATACCATTCCTTTCTATAAGGAGGTTGGATTCAGGGAGGAAAGTTGTGGCTTTTTAAAAACTCTTTTTAAAAGATTCCCTAGGAGAAAAACACAAAATTAACACACCTTATGGATGCCATTGCTGCTTTTCCTTGATTCCAGCCCCGATCACACAATCTCTGTGTTGCACTCTCTAACTTTTGCTCCTCTGAAGATTACGACCATCATGTCATTGCAAATCACCTCCAAATTAAGCATGATCAGCATAACCCAACCATAAATCAAGATTCTAGTAAATGTTGCTTATCTGAAATCAAAGGCAAAACTCATGTTGACTTCAATGAAGCCAGTCTTTGAGATGGTGGTGTTGGGAAGTGTTTCTACATTTCATGTTCCTTTATCAGAGTTATTTAGAGAGTTACAACGATGTACATTAAAACACATGAACGCTTGCAGAGCTTTGTACAACTCTGCTCAAGCCATTTCTAGAAAGGCTTTTGCATATATAAGAATTATTCCAGTAAGAGTTTCTAGAAATACTTTCTGAAGGGCATATTTCTAGTTCATCACAGGCCACCTGAACTGAACTTTAGAAGTTAAAAGTAGCTATAACTGGTTCAAGGACAGAGACGCCCCTCACAAAACAAGCTGGCTGGAACAATTATGTAGAACAATCATTGCGACCAGTGACAAAAAGTTACTGGTCTGATGTACGGATGTAAACAGATGTTCCCAGTTTTGGACTGGGATGTTTGGAAGAAGAGAAAATGCTCTTTCTAGGCAATACTCTCCATTTCTCTCTATTTTTCATCCTCTGAAATAGAGTTAGAGGGATTACCTTACCACCAAAATGCTCAAGTTTTTCTTAAAGTTGGTGGATTTCACAATTCTTTCCCTTCCACAGTATAGCACATTGTTGGAGGGAATTCTTTGGATAGTTGCACAATAAACCTCCACCCTGGCTGGAATGGGAGAAAACACATTCAAGAGGCTGAAGGGGGTAACGGGATCAGGTAACTCTGTTGAGACAAAAAGTTTGCCTGCAACTAACATGTGGGTTTTTTTCTTTTATTTTAACGAATTTCTAAGCTCAGTGAAGAACCACAGAGATCACAATTATGGACAATTAATACAACTTCCCAGAACACAAAATGTGCAAATTACTTTTATCCAACCTTATAAACACGTGTACTCTGCTTTACTGTAAACTTGTCTTTTACTATGTACAATTTTGCAGTCTCAGTGCATATGGAATAAATCTAACTAAACTGATAAGAATTAGCAATCATTTATGCTGATGAAAATCAGCTCATAAGCTGCTGAAACTTTTTAAAGGGTGACAGACCTGTGCTCGGTGCAGAATGCAGTGCCAAGGTCCACATTAGCAGCAAACAATTAGCAGGTCCTACCTCTTCTGCTTTAGAAGCAGAAGGCTCTACATCGGTCTATTAATTTCATATACTGACATCAAACTGCAGCTTATCCAGTGTCTGCTAATAAGACAATTCCATGTCTACTCTGTTTAATACTGATTTCCTTCTTACTCTGCCATCAACAGGCTTGGGTAAAAATCAAGTGTTCCCATTTTAAGGTTTGCTCTCAACAACCTGAGAACAAAGTTTTGACACGGCAGAATCTGCCTGCTCACTACAGTTTACATCAATCTACCGTCCTGCCTACAAACCTACACAACTTCTAGAAACATTAGTTCTTCTCAGAGCTGCCAGGGCACTGGTTTTGCAGCTACCAAATGATAAAGTTCAAAGCCCACTTGAAGACAATTCAGCAAGATTCACAAGACTTCATTAGTTCTAGGTTTTGTTACCTAATACCATACAAAATAACTAGAATTCAAGTATCACATAGGTGTTATCTACGACTACTGAATGCTTACACTTCAGATAAGCCATTCTATCTATAGGAAATCTTGCCATCTTCTACGAACTCTCTCTGACACAAAGAGCTTTCCTTTATGATACAGAAGCCTACTAGAGGAATTAGTCATATTGCCACATAACCCTCCAAGGGAAAACCAGCAATACAGGTAGTTTTCACAATTTAGCTGTAAACTGTTGTGTGCATTGTGACCCTGAATTCCACTTGATATGGGAACACAAAACATAGATTCACTTTTATTTCTTACTTGACCAAAGCAAACAGATTGTGGCCTGGACATGTCTCTATACATTTGTATTTGTTTATGTGCACTCTGTCTTGTCAAATATTACAATACTCTGCCTGGCACAGCCAGGTTTTACTCCTGGGCAGACAGGCCTTTAAGCACTGGTAGAACACATGTAATCTTAATGAAAATAATTTTCCAAGATGTCGAAATACAAAATCTCTCAATTATAAGTAAAGCTTTAAGTATGGAAATGAAATACAACCGAGTTGAAATTTGAAAAGCAATGTTACAGAAATATGCTTAAAGAAAGCACCTAAACCATTAGAAAAATCCAGTGAACTTGGACAATATTCTTGATGCTCTCTGACAAGCCATACAATGCTGCAATACAGGAACTGTCCTAAATCATACATTCATTAGAAGACACAAAAATTTAGCAGATATGTCAAACATATTCCAGAATAAAAACTGTCCTAAAAATGAAGGTCTTACAAGCTTCAACTTAAAGCCATTTCAAACTGTTTTCATTGCCATAATGATATTTCATATTAAAAGTCTTCTTCCAATGTTAATTTTGTTCATTTCATTCAAGTCCATGGTTTCACTAATCTCTTTTGATGCTGAGCTCCCTAAGAATAGGGGGAGGGAGGTGCTGAATCACAGCAAATATTTATATTTCCTCACAGAATATATCACTGAACCAGCTTGAATACTTCACGAATAAGACTGTGAAGATCATAACAGTCAAATACAAAATCTGTTTTTTAAAATCTAAACCATATTTGTAGCAATTAAAATAGTTGACCACATCAACATTTTAACCTAAAGAGCCATTAGGAATGTATGCAATTTATCTAACGAGTAATTTTGAGCGCTGCACAGAAAAATCCATCTTCAAGAAATTCCTACCACCTCCTAGTTATTGATTTGCAGATTATTAGTCAGCAGATTTTCCATCATTATTTAAGTAAGGATAAGATGAGAAGCAAAACTTCTGGTTTAGGAGGTTTTCCTACCTCCCCCAGTGTAATCATGTACCATTACCCATCACTCATTCAGCAAAGGTGATTCACTTCTATTATCATTTGTGTTTAATAAAAATCAAATATTTCTCCAGACTTACTGAAATAGTGGACATAGAGTGGACAGTGAGCTGTTTTGGGGCCCAAAGAATAGAACACCTAAAAACTATGAATTAAATGAATATTTCTACATGTTCAGAGGGGATCCATAGTGGGAAGATTGCTTATATTACTGGATTCTGCGTACTTCAGTATCAAAACTTACAGTTACTGGTCCTTGTATCTATACCAAGGAGACACCTATTTTCCTTTTATTTCTTTTATAAAATCAAGATCTCTGAAAACAGGAAACTTTCACTGGATCTCGGATATTTTATTTCATGTGTGTAGGTCAAATGGCTCTGTGTTCTCTGCTGAAACAGAGCAATGTAATTTCAGGTTGTATAATTTTATAGCAAAGACTGCAAGACAGTTTGAAGATGTCATTGACTGTAATACAAATCAATATTAAATTATCTGTACAGGAAACATTTTCAAAAGATGGTCCATCAAGCTTTCTCATAGGATCACGGATCTCTAGGATCATTCTTTACTAACTACTATAAGCTGTTACAGTTTATCTCCCTCTTCCATTATTTACAGGTCAAAACAGCCAAGTGATACTGCTTTATTTATATTCCATGTTATGTACTTGGTTTGTAACTTACTATTGCCACGCAAAACCGTGAAGATAAAAGTTGCTGAATAAAGACATTTGTTTCATTTGAGAATTTACATGTAGTCATACAGCTAAGTGATGCAAAAGGCTGTCCTTTAGGCATTCTACCTTTCTTTAAAATAATGCATTAAATATATATACATGTAAACAGTACTGCAGTGATTACTCTGCAGCATAATCTTTAAATGGCTATAGCCTGTATATCTTTAGTCTGATGTCAATTACACATTTAACAGATTAGTCATTTCAAATCACCTTAAGACCTTCATCACGTTTCTATCAATTTCTGTATATATGAAAGCACATTTCAAAGCCTCCTCATTGCTGCCTTGTAAAATCTCTCATGACTGTCAAATGGAATTTATTTCTCAGCCAAGCAGTATAAAATACATTTCACAATACAGTCACAAAAACATAATAAAAAGAAGAGCCTATCAAGTGTGCGGATAAAGGGAAGGGAATTATTTCCTGTCATTACCAAAGAGGCAAGATACTTCAATAGCAAAAAAAATAGAAAAATCACAACCAAACCCCACACTACGGTAATAACCTCTAAAAAAAGTTCACACATTGAAGCCTCATATGGGTCTGTTTTGATTTGTGAGGAGTGTCACTGGTGGTTGGAAAGGCTTATGCTAAATGTTCCAGACAGCTGATGCAACCACCTCTGCATCTGCCAGTTTGCAGCATGATGCTTCTAGAGCAGTGGGGCTGGCTGCCCTTAAAGACTTGAAGGAGAAAGGGAAAAAGGTGGAGATTCTCCACCGCAAGGACTACTGACATCCACATCCTCGCAAAAAGCAGCTACCCGTCTGCAACATTAATCATCAGGAGCTGGACCCTTAATGCGTTTTTTAATCCAGTTTGAAAACTGCGAGGTGGCAGCTCACAAAGGTCCAACTCCACAGACAATGAGTACCCACCCGAGTCCGACAGCTTCCCCAATGCCCGTATTTAATTGGAATTAAACACGGCCATCCCCATCGCAGCAGTAAGCACGCCCTGCCACCCCTCGGGATGTCACAGCACCCCCGCCGCGGCTGAGGCACGGCCATGGCAGCCCCAGCCGGCCGAACTTCGGGTCCTCTCCCCGCGTTCCAGGGGCTGCGCTGGGCGAAGGCAGCGGGAGCGCGGCCCACAGCGCTCCGCTCTGCGGCGGGGTGGCCGAGGACGTGGTTGGGAAGGAGGAGACACACCGAGAGCCCTGGGGAAGAGGAGGGACCGACAGCGGGAGGGGAAAGGCGAGAGGGGAGTCAGGTCGGAGACTGCACGGTCGGGAGCGAGAGGAAGGAGTGGAAGCCCGGCGGGGGCTCCCGGGGCGGCGGCGGGCGGCAGGAAGGGGCTGTC
>VZTA01014789.1:332204-354130 GCA_013398855.1 Mohoua ochrocephala
CCGGGCCCGGGCCGGGAGCGGGGCACAGCGCCCCCTAGCGCCCGCCGCGGGCCGGGATCCCGGGACGAGCGGCTCCGTGCAGGAAGCGCAGGGAACTCGGTAACGGCAGAAGCCCGAGGGATGCCGTCATCCGGACACCCGGGGAAACACCATTGCAGCCTTTTTTATTCCGTTTCTGACGTCTGAAACGTTTGATGCTGCGAGGTGCCAGGTGCTCCTCGCTCCCGGGGTGCCATGAGGGAGATCATTTCCCACGAGAGATACAGAGCACCCCGCAGATCCCACGGCACCGCTCCCTGCCCGGCTCATTATCAGCTCCATTAGCCGATGTTTTCTATTTCTAGAAGCCTTCCAGACTTTGGCCTTTCCACACGCCACCATGATGACAGAATCGCAGAATGGTTTGGGCTGGAAGGGACCTTAAACATCTATTTCCAACCCCCTTGCCATGGGCAGGGACACTACAACATCATTCTGAATGCTAAATAAAATAAAAAAGTTTTGTTCCTTATTTCTCATTTGTATTTAAAAAGAAAGATACAGCAGACCGTGCTGAAAGCCCTTCTACCTTTTCAATTTTTTTCATATTATTTGTTTTTATCATGGTTACTGCATATAATACGTTTAACAGCAGTTTCTTTAACTACTGATTGTGTATTTTCTTACCAGCCCTGGACATTTTCCCCATCTCAGAATCCAATTAAGTATTCAAAACACCCACAAAGGAAGTAAAATTAATCTGAGAGAACTGAAAATTTGAATAATTAAAATAACTGAAATTAATACTTGTTGATGATATGTTTACATAAGTATTTAACAGAACTAAGCAAATTCACCATATATCTTTTTACATATTTATACAAGATTTTAACCACAGCTGTCAGTTTTTAGTACAGTGCACAGATTCTTGTTACCAGTAAAAGGAAAAAAAAAATCTCTTTTTAAAATATAGATTGTTAAATCAGTGGATAGGTTGCTTTGTCCTTTCAATTTCAATTTTTTTCTTTCTTTCTTTCCAGGTATAGTACATTCTTAGCAGGATATAGTAAGACAGAGATATGAGCTCATTTCTTAGCAGGATAAAGAGGTGAAGATATCCCTAAAAAACCACGCACTCAATATAAAGTCCTTTTGCAAAATGTACATATGAACCAACTCAGCTGGGAGCAGTTAAGCACATTTGTGTGTGTGATGGGTATTCTTGTAGACATAAATAAACATGAACATCATCAACTCAAATGAGGGGGTCTGGTGGACTGTGGATTTAAAAGGCCTTCAAACAGGGAGGAGCCTTTTTTCAAAACAGCATTAAAAAATCAAAAGAAATTACATGTTTACATGAAGAATGCTGATATCTGACTTCACATTTCAGCTCAGCCTCTTCAGTTTATCAAAGCAAAAGATAAGACATGGCTCCAGTCACAGTTACTCACAGAGCTGCTCACAGACAAGATCTTCATAATGACCTTTCTTCAGTCTGCCATTCAATCACGGCATGATTCAAATCCAGGAGTCAGTTTTTATGTCTCATTTTTTCCTTCCCTGTGTACATTCAGGAAGCTGAGAAAATTGCTTAGGAAGGGTCATCTCTTCTCATGAACAACATTTATTTTATTGCTAAAAGGTAAGCATTACACATCTTTTAACATGGGTCATTTGGCCTTGCCTTGTGTCTGATGATCCAATTCTTATGAATAGTCCTTTTCATGGGTGTGACAGTCACCCCGTTACTTTTACTTGCACAACTGTTTTCCTGATGCTGTCCCTGCCCCCGTTTATCTCCCCATCTCTGATCCTTTCCTATTAGAAAGGAAAGGTTTAAATGGTTGAGGGATCAGAGATAAGGGGTTATCTATGCTAAGGTTCTTTAGATCTTAAAAATATAGATGCTTACAATTTATGAAAAAAGTGAGTGAATAAGGTACCACTCTCATCCAGAAAACCTGCCTAAGTAGACAGCTTGTAAAGAGCTTATTCATAAAGAGGAAGCTGATGTAGTAGACGTTGGACTCCACCCCTCTGGGAATAGACTGGCTACCATGAAGATGGAGCACAGGATCCCAGAAAGCTGTAGGTTTTTGTTTTATGCACCTAAGCTCACACAGGATGGAAAAAATTTGCTTTATTTCCTCTGTGTCACTTTGTTGTTATAGTCTCCTGTGTTGCTGTAATGACTCCCTTCTCCAGGAAGAATACCATCAGGCTCTTTTCTCGCCAGAGTTCTGCAGCTCTGGAGTTTGGTTTCTGAAAGTTACAGATGAAACAGCTGGGGATAGGGGTGGACCTTATCTAGAAAGAACTGTTTTCCCTTACAAGCTTGTCACCTATGAATCTTTTCTTTCCCTTTGCATTTAAACATGCTCACAAACGCAAACCCACCTAAATTAGACCTGACTCTCTCTCGTGTGGAGAGATGAAACACTGCTTTGTTGGGTTAGAAAAAGAAGTTGCATTATGTGCTCTCAGATAAATTATATAAAGATCTCACTATCAAGTCTTGTCTTACACACAAAGGTAGAAAAGCACGGCTCTAAAACTGAATTGTCCTGCATTTTGCATAGCATTGAACTCCATCAGACTCTATCAGAAGAAGATTCTTGTAAGTCTTATGGATAAACATTTTTACTCAGCACTAGTGTTCGCAGTAACAATTTGCCATGGATTTCCAAATTCTTACAACCTGTTTCTTCCTTAAAAAGGGTCCCTTGAGATGTCTGTCCCTTTCTCAGTAGCTGTGCACTCACAGCAAGTGGAAATACTTTGTTGCACATTATTTGTACAAAAAATGAGAGAAAAGAGATGCTTATTTCATGGTTATTCCAGGAAACTAATTGGGAGGCATTGGACAAAAATCACAAAGAAGCTGGTGAGCTGTGGTTGTCCCACTGAAAGAATAAATAAGCCCAGGAGTTTAGTCTTCAAGGACAGACAACAATTCAAAAGGACAAACTGGCATCATTTTAGGCACAGTGCTAATGGTAGGCAAACATAAAAAACCCCCAGATCAGTCAGCATTTAGCGTCCAGAAAGCTCAGTGGCTTTGTTGAACAGCTTTGGACCATGAAACTTGTGAAATTTCTGCCGGGGTGTTAGCACTTCCTGGCTTTGGCAAGGCAGGAACTATTGCACAAAACAGCCCTTATCAGAGTATTTTGGTGCTGCCAGTCCCAGTGCCAGCAAAACCCAAGAAGCCTCAGGCAATTATAAATGCTAACATGCAAAAGAGAAAAGTGAGTGTCTCTGAATATAAAGAAAGCATAAACTTGGGATGCTTTTTAAAAATTTAAACCAACAAAAGTCCACCCTGAATTAATGTGTTTCCCCTTAAATTCAGTAGTGTCATGCATTAAACTGTGCAACAGCAGAGAAATACTTGCCTTGTAAATGTTTTAGCAGAAAACATGCTTTAAATAATTCGCCTTAGTGAAAAAACCCAGAACTATGTACATTACAAGGCAAACACCAATAAAAACATGTAGGGTATGATAACAGTAAGGACCTAATTGATCTCCCAGCTGCAACGTCATTATTATTTGCTTCATATCGATGATGCTTTGTATAAGATGCTTTATTTCTTCCTTCAAAAGGATTGCAATCTAAACTAACACAGACCCAGAACAGATGGTATAAACAGGGAAGGTAAAAGCAGAGAACAATAGACAAGCCCAATCTACATATATTCCATCTGTTTAAAATTAATGCTTTTCATCACATTTTGTTGGAGATAAAAATTAGTATCTCCACCTGGTCGTGAGAGAAGTATATGGATGGAGGGGAAAAATGCTGACTGTGTGGTCTGCTTTCTTTCAACAAAAAAAATATTGGCAGGCATCCTCACAGGAGTAGGAGCAGGTGAAGAGCTGATAGGATGAAATGTCAGTCCTTCTCCATAGCATTATCCCGACCAGCCCACTAGAAATTTTGAGCATAATGCAATGAAAATGTATAAGAATTAATTTTAGTGATTCATCCACCACAACGGGAATCTTTCTGAACAGGGACAATGCATCCACGCTCTCAAGAAAAGAGAAAAATTTCTGCTAAAACCTTACTTACTTTTCTTACTTTCTTACCTTTTAGCTTGCAACAGCTCTTCAGTGGTGAAAAGCCTTATAGTTACGGGGTGTGGACCTCTCTTCAGAGCTGTAGAGGGCCCTTTCAACAGCAGGTGAGCATTCAGTGATTAAAAATACTTCACTTTGGCTTTGGTTGAAGGCAAAATCCAGAATAACTCAAAGTTAGTGTGTCTGCATCAGAACACATAAGATAAATGAGAATGAGTGACATAGAGGATGTAAATCTTTTAAAGCTCCTCTGCCTCTTCATTCAAGCTGCAAAATACATGTTCTCCTGTTACAGCTGTCCTTGGTTCACTACTTCCTTACTAACAACTTACAGCACTCAGAAACTGAGCAGTGACAGTTTCCTTTGTAAAGCACTTCCCAAAGGCCCTGGAGCAGAGTGAGATTTGCAGCACACTAGGAAAGAAGGCGCACATGCTTTCATACATGGGACAGATCCAAACACAAATTTATTAATGTAGGAAAAATCGAAGCCATGAACTCCAGATCAACTTCTACACAGAGATCTCTACATAGATAGAATGGAAAACAAATAAAATCTATGTCTTTCTGCAAAGTGGAAGAATTTGAGAGTGATGAGATAGAAAGAAAGAGGGCAAAACAGAAAAGTTTTTCAAAGCAACTTCATTATCACGTATGGTTGAACAAAATCCAAATAAAATTCAAAGTAGTCCATGAACAGCACACCTACCAAAGCTTGCTTGCCTGTGTGTTTGTGCACTGGAAACCTCTCACCACCAGCTGCCCAACTTCCTGTCCCTTACTGCACAAGTCCCGTAAGAAAGCCAGTTCCTACTCTGTTCCCAGTCACTCACATTCCCTGACACTGCCTCCACAGCATACCTCTGCCTCCATCTACTGCTTCAGCCAGAGGCAGCAGATCCAGCCACTGGTTCCTAGTCCAGAAAGTGCTTGCTGGCCAGGCAGCATTTGCTGATTGACTGGTGACAGTCTGACAGGACCGATTGCTGCTGAGCTCATTGTGCGGCCTCTCCCTTCCTAGGGGCACTGCTTGGCGTCTCTTTCCTTCTCCCTTTCTATTCATCTGATTTTCACAAAGCCTGTTGGAACTTGATGGGTGGGATTTCTGCCTTTCTGCCTGATTTCAAGTAATCTTCCACAATTTCAACACCAGAATTGAGAATTACTAGGGGATGCACACAGGGTGCAGCTTCAGAACTTTGTTTCCTGATGACACCCGAGCTCTTAGAAAGGCGTGTAAAGGCTCTTCAGAGAAAATGTTGCTCACCAGCATTGGTGCCAAACACCAAGGATGATGGGATCAGTGCTGATCCTCTCAATTGTCCTTTGGGTGTGTGATGAGTCCATGAAAACTCAAGTATATTATAAAACAATAATAGTGTAACCACACTGAACATACCTATTATATAGACTGTGGTAAGTTCTCATAGGTGAATAGTGATACTATGAATTAGTTTTTGTATATTTAAAGACAGCTCTTCTATAGAACAATCTCATGACAATGAACCTCTGTTGCTAGTTACCACATTTATTTTAATTCAATGCAATAGCTCAGCTTCAGCATAACCCAGCAACGAGCTCAATTGATGAAGACAAACTGAAAAAAAAAAAAAACGTACTTTCTGGGCAAGTTAATTCTAGCATCTCTCTGAATAGGATTTAGATCAGTGAATCTTTGTAATTCTGCCATTTGGTCTTGTGTTTGCTGTGGGTTCTGCAAGCATTTGTGCCTCCAGAGGAGAATTTTTCCATGTCTCCTTTGGTTGCTCTACAGTAACTCTATTTGACGGAGCAAATTGATGGACCCCAAATTAGAAAAAGAGATATATTTTAAAAAGAAGATCTATCTTTCTTCTCATTCATTCCTCAACTCTTTGCAAATATTCCTAGCTACAGTATCTTAGTTATGCTGTTTACAAAGGATGAGTGATCTCTTAGAATCTTAGTGTGATCTGCAGTAACCAGAGAAAAATAAATGATAATAAAAGGCAGGGTGGAGTTATGATTATATTCTAACACTAGCATTTTCACAAGAGAAAGTCCATTCTAACTTAGACTTGGGGATGGTTTTGGTTTTTTGGTGTTTTGGGGTTTTTTTGAGACAATTAAAGAGCTGAAAATAGATAACAAGATGGGAATAATTAATCAGTTCTTAAGAAAGCTTTTGAGATAGTGAGTAGGATACTAGTCTATGAATTCTGCAAGCTTGGTAAAGGTAGAAGAGCAAGTATTGCAGCTTTTCAAAGGATATACAAGAAAAGCCTGTGGAATGTCAATCTGTAAGGAAAGATGATAGTAACAACTTTTTATAACAAGAACAGAGATGTTGCTGGACAAAAATGCTCCCACACATCTTCACTTGCAATAAGCTTTTGAGTGCTGAAGAATAATGCGTAGGATTTTATTCTACAGAACATTTTAAAGATTTTTTTTTTCCTTTTCCTTCAGGGAATCAGGTTGAAAAAGAGAACCTGACAAAAAATTTACATTGATTTGTCAGCAAATTTGTTTTGAGATTTGTTTTGGATTCTTTTTGCACCATTTATCATATATATGGGGAAATCATTAAAAATATTTTTTTGCTTTAAGTAACAATTCACAAAAACAGGCGTTTTCTTCTAAAACATACTATGTCAGAAATGCAAATAAGCAGAGCACTGAATCCGTGTCCCATTTACTTTTGCCAAATTGTGCATAAACTTCTAAAGATGCAGACAACATCAGTAGCCTCATAATGCAGAGAAACAATCAAGCAAAACAACACAAATAGTATAAATGCTGTATAGAAAACAATAACACCCAGGACATTTCCAGTGATTACCTTCCATGCTCAGAACAGTCTCTGAAGAAAACAGTGGTCATTCAAATTTGGTGGGAAGAAAGAAAACAGATTCTTTACTGAAAACAATTTGTGACTAACTTAGGTTGGGGTGGGTGGGTAGTTCTTTCTTGGGTTCAGGGGTTTTTTTGTCCTCTTCCATCATTTATCAATTCATGTCAATCACTGTTATCTGCCAATAGCAAGCGGCCAAATTTGAAAGGAAATTTCAACCTGTGAACCTTTTATCTTGGTCATTTACTTTTTCTTATTCATACTGAGCAACTTCACCTAATTTGTATTTGTGTTTCTTCCCTGTGTTGGTTCACTGGCACTGTCAAAATCTTTAAAAAATGACCAAATAAAAACAGGAAGAAGAAAAGACAGAAAACAAACAAATGAGAAGCTTTCTGTCTTCATATCCAAGCTAACCCAGGTGAATAATGGTTATTAGCTATGAAAATCATAAAAAGAATGTTAACTGATATTCACTAGGATGAGAAGAAAAACTTTATTAAAGTAACTCTTCTTTGATCGCTGTTTGCTTTTTCTAATCTATCAGAATTCTCATTCATCCACAAATACTTGGACATTCTTCTTCGCAACACATTATGCATGGAGACCCCTTCAAACTTGTAGGTAAACATAATGAATTCACCTTGTTCAGTTCTCTCTTGATTTGATGTGAAAATCAACTGGATTTTCAGAAGTGACAGACTTTTTCTAATGTGTGGGAAACCCTAGATTCAGAAACCTAAGTGCTTGAAAACCTAAAACTTGAACATATACATCAAATTGAACCAAGTATAAACCAAGTAAAATCCAATGTGTTCTGAACAGATATTTAGTGGGTAATACCAAAATAGAAGGAACTGAAGCTTGTGCTGGTATACCAAACCTCTCTCCAAGTAGAATAAATAAGATAATTTTAAGAAATTAAATTTAGCCATCAAGTTAATTAGAAAAGGTATAGAAAGCAAGGCTGAAGGTATTATCCGAACACTATAGAAGACAAGTGAAGAGATAAATCTGAGAATTCTTGTAAACTTTATGTCACAGAAATGGACAAGACAGAGAACAGCAATCATAAAAATTCCAAAAGTTGTACTCTAGGAATCTATTAGGGCATTAATCTTTAGACACTGACATAAATTTGGAGTTTTGTTAGAAATTAAGTGGTAACATATGATCTCTAAATATTTATGAGATTGTATTAGTATTCAGAAGGGATTAATTGATTTCCTGCTGGAGGCGTTGGAAGCCTTTGGTGGTCAGATTTTTAAAAATCAAGGTGTTTATTTTGATTTTAAGGACTGTGAACTCAACAGCTTGTTCAGAGTTGGATCGGATAGGTAAATTGATTATGTAATTGTAATGAAATTTCAGAGTATATCCTTTACACCTGATCATGCCGTAGGAAATAAATCATTAAATGCAATCTCCTGGTTTTCTTTTTTTTTTTCCCTTGACACAATGTTAGATAGGAATTTGAAAATCTAGGTAGAAATGAAAAATCCTTTTCTCAGTGCCTGGTCTTACTGACTTTTTAGCAAAAATATGATTAAATATTTACAATGTTGATACTAAGATTATGAAATAACACTGAAATATTTACACATAATTTATTTTTCTTTGTGCCAACAGCTGCTTTGTGCTATCAGTGATGAAATCCCATTTATAGAAAAGGAGAGGCCTATTAGATCATCATCTGTGTCTGCTTCCTTCCTCCAAAACCAAATAGCTCCTCCCTGCTTGGAAATTTCCAAATGGCCCCTATGTTTATGTTTCTCAGCCTCAATTCCTCAATTGTTTCTCAAGACTATGGTTAAAATTGCTGTACATTTTGATAACAAAAGCTTCCATAAGAAAAGCTTCTACCTTGCAAAGCTATTAAAAAATATAATCTTTTAAACTTTTTACACCCATTTTCAGTTTTCCCAATGGTTAGAATCAGCAACAGCATAAAGAGATAATTGCTGAGTGACAATGGAATGAATTCAACCAAACTGCAGTATGCTAATGTTATGAAACGTTACTTTGTACATGTATTTATTCATATGAGAGACCTTTCCTTTTTCACTTCAGACCACTTTCATCAGTTTCTTGGTGGATGCTGTCATTTCTGAAAGGAATTGTCTGCATGGTATTGCATGACTGTATGTGTCTCTAAATGCTGATTTTTTCCCCCTCTTTACCTATTATGCTTGTCACAGGAGTCTCTAGCCTGAAATCAGCATAAATGAGTGTGGCTGGCACTGTGTGCATGCACAGTCACACAGCCTCATCTGTGAATCTGCAGCAATTAATTATATTTATAGTGAAATATCTGCAGAACATTTGCATGTATGAATTATGTATTGAGGAAAAAGCAGTACACTATGGTTTATGCATTTTTTGTTCTCATGAGAGCCCCTTTGTATCTGTAATATATGCTATGAAGCAAACCAGATTTTTATTAATTTGTCTATCATCTTAATCATGAAATATAATTTTAAGTAAAGACATTATTTTTAGAAGTGTTTTTCAAATAGCTATTTATCATGATTTTACCCTTACTTTTTCAAATAAATTGTCCATTACTGTTTAATATATTTTTTTTTAACGTTACATTCTTCTAGCAAACACCGAGGAAAAAAACCCCGAATCATCAATGAGTACAGGCCAGAGTTTAAGGCAATGAAGTATGCATGAAATATAAGCATGATATGATTATCCCTCTTATTATGGTTATTACAATACATAATGAGCAGTGTCAGTCTGTTATCTTATCATTTTATTATTTTGTGGATTCACCCAAGAGTAAAATGTAAATGTAGTAACAGAAGTAATGAGTCAATGGGCTGGGAAGGATGATAAAGAAATAATAAGAAGGTAGTATGCTGCAAAGACTATTCTGAGCTAGACTAATTGTATGCTCTGAAATTAATTATGTGCTACAAATATGACAGGTGGCTAAGTTAGCTGTGAAAGAAAACAGGACAGAATATTCAGAAAACCTTTTCTCTTTGCTGAAGAAGTTTTGGAGACAATATTGAATTAAAGATTCATATACTAAAATTAATCTGCTTGAGGCGCCCGTTAAGAACTTATTCTTGTTTTTCACATACTGTCCTAAATAGGGATTTAAATATCGAATTTAAATTTTTCGTGATTTACTGTCTGCATATGAAAGACTAACCTTCACTTTCAGTGTACATCTGTATTTTTCCAAAAAGCAACAGAAAATACCTAAGAAATAATAAGAAATCAGATAATTTGTTTTTAAAAATGGTATAACGTAGAGTAGCCTCCAAAAACCACAAACAAATTCTATTAAAACCCCAATTTCTTTAATGATTGCAGCTCTCTCATGGTGTGACTATTACATATACTCCATGTGCCTGTTTGCTTGGGTAGAGCTTTGCAGCCTGGAGAAAGATTCCAAACATTAAAACTGAAATTATTTAAATTAAATCTTCTGTGAATATTGCTCCCTAATTATCCTAGTTGTTTACAGTTACCACAGAATTTTCACAGATTAATACAAACCATTAAAAACTAATAATTATTATAATGCTTGAGGAGAAGTGTAAGATGAGATTGTTTTTCTTACAAAATCACGGTCAGCATAGCCACACACACCAGTATTCCTTAATTTATTTTGCTGTAGAACAGTACTCAGGCTGGAATTATCTTAGTTAGAGAGGAGGAGGGGATTATATTATTCTTCAAGGTTCTGTTGCAGGAAACATATTAACATTCATTGACCTTGCAGTGGCAATTTGTACTGATGAGCATCATTATATTACTGGTCTATTAAAGCAGCTTATTAGAGTTAGGAAGCATCCTATGCTATTCAGAGACACTATTACCATTCGAGATGTGGCTGTCATGGAGTCTTTACATACAGGAGATATTTGGAACAGTGGAAAACTACTAGAATAGCCTGGCTAAGCCATCGAGTTATTGTAGCTCACAGCTCAACCTTTAAAAATCAGATCATGTGAAAAATTCACATTGATATCTTTCCGGTAAATAAATATCGCTTCTTTCCAGTTTTAACTACAGAACTACCTTCTATTAGTGGATGAGTAAAAATTAAATGGTATAGTGAATGAGAAATACATGTTTGGGAGTATAGAGTCACTCTCCGTTCTGACCATGGAGATGCTGGCCGAAAATAGAACTGTGATTGCAGTATTCTAAATAGAGAGTCACCCTGCAAGCTCTTCTTAGGAGGTGCAACACATCTCATTACCACATTTTGGAAGAAATATGTTCTTAACAGTGGATTTTCTTCCTGTATTGAGGCCATGAATATAATTATCACTTGATAATTTACAGTGTGCCAACTGTTTTACTGCATCTAGTAAGCAATAAAGCACTAAAGGGAACATGAAGTTTGTGGCACCTGCAAATCATTAAAAGGGCACTATCAGAAACAAAATGTTTAGTTATCATGTAGTGCTTGGCTATACACGAGCAGCATTTAGGATTAATCTAGGGATCCTTGCATAAAGGACCACTGGCAACATAAGATGTTCAGAACAGAGAGTATAGGAAGCCTTACCAATTTATGAAGGGAAATTAATTTTCTTCAAAAGTAGAGCATAACACCTCTGGCATGCCATAGGAAGTTGTTTTTCCTAATGGTCTTCTCTGTGTTCTCTCTTGCTTCTCATGTTCTGAACACACTTTTATTAGTACAAGTGTTTAGTATGTAACCACAGATGAGGACAGTTCAAACGAATAATTTCCCTAATTAAATAAGCAGTTAGGTCCATAAAAAGAAACCTCAACTTTTATTTCTTAACATAATTAAAGTTTCCCTAAGATGAAGTAGTTATTTAGCTAAAACAATGCTAAGTATTTGAGAAGTGCTATAGCGACCTTTGTGTCTCCAGCTCCCGTGGCTACAGGGGCTCCCGCACGAGCAATCGAGCGTTCCTGACACCCTGAGTACAAATACCAGATCAATTGCACCCGCACTGCAAACACATCCACTGAGGTTTAGTCCTATGTGCTTCAGGACTGCCTGAGAAGAGGCCACTCAGGGAACTCACAGAGCCTGCTCCTGGTTGTTCTCTTCATTTGAGGCAACTCACATGCTTGCAGGGGATGGGCTGAGAATTGTACGGATTGAGCTGGGTGTAAGCAGGAAGAGTATCTTTGTGAGGTGAGCTACCTTTTCCAAGACTGTCCTGTTGGCACTCACAACGTGCACAAGATGCTGCAGGATCCAAATGCAAGCAGAATACCAGACAGCGTACGGAGGTAAAGAGGGAAGAAAATCTGGAGGAAGGAAGCTGGTGATGCTGAGACTGGGTGGTTAAATAGGGAATTAATAAATAGAAAGACTGGTTGTGTCAGGGTCAAAAAGTTTTTAGGAAGAATAGAGGAGGCCTGGGAATAGGTTGACTGGGAGAGAATGATCTCAAGGTAGAACTGACCAAAAAAGGATTGCTTCAGTAAGTAAGCTGAAAATGGAAAGAGAACAGAAAAGTAATAGAACAGCTCAGATGTGTTTGGTAACAGCCTGGATTATAGCCCACTCAGCCTATATATCCAGTCAGAATATTGAGATAAGACTGACTGGACAAGTAGACTGAGACCTTTAGTGAGCCAGACTCAATGTCAGGTGAAGGCTGAAAACGAGACCTGAAGGGGAGATGGTGGGCCAGAGTAAAGAAAGATGTGAAGGAAGAGGCAGTAGAAACCAGACCAAAAATAAGAATGAAGAAACTGAAAAGGGACGAGAGAGGTGAGGCAAAAGAACCTGGAATGATACAGGTAGTACCAGACAGGCTAGGGAACTCTGGGATTAGTGCCAGGAAGCAACATCAGGAGAAATAGGTCTCTCTGAGGAAAAAGATGAAGGCTAGGATGAGAAATTAAGCAGATTTCTTGGACGTTCAAGTACATCATGATGGAACAAAGAGACTGGAATAGCAGCAGAAATCAAATATTTGTGTTTGCTGTTCTGACTGGTACCCATTACTGGATGGGGTCGGTATGAACCCGAATGTTTTAAAATCTCACCGTTCTTCTCTTCTTAGCAACATCTGTAAATCATCCTGAGCTACTCTCCCACCCTGTCTCTCTCCCTTCACCATCCACTGGAGCGTCCTGCCACCAGCTATGCCAGCTGAAGTGGCTGAGCAATGCATCACAAACTTCAATCTTGTAATGACCCATGTGCACAGGAATAACAGTATGTGGCCATGGACAAACTTCTAAATTTTTCCTTTTAATTTTAAAGGTTTTTGAAGTTATATTCAGAAGAATCTGAAAAGATTGGCTAAAACCCATGCAATGGTAACTGGTTATAAATATTTCTGTGCAAATTTTAAACCGGTAATTCTTCTATACAACGTTGTGAGCCTTTGGGCTTTTAAGAAGAAAGCAACACTAATTTGAAACATTAGAAGCATCCAGTAACATGGAAGATATTAAGTCTTATGGGTACTGCCTGTAGATAGTTTGTTCATGATTCACAGTTGCTTGTACTGAATGAGTCATCCTAAAGCGGATAATCAGCAATCTTCCAGCCATTTTCCTTTTCCACCAGCAAGGACTTTGTAGGCTTGAATTAATGAGAGGCTTTAAAAAGTAGCTGAGAGAAGAGAATTCTGTTTTTATAGAGATCAATGTAAGTAGAAATTAATCTTTTAAGAACTAAGTAACTCACTGTTGAATGCTTTTCTATGCTTTCTACTGAGAAACCAGTTAGGCCTCCCTTTTCAGAATGAGGTGCTCAGTTTACAGCAACAGCTTTCTACTTCAGCATTCGATGCAGGCATGTAGTATATGGAAAGCAGCAATTAGAGTTAAGTGAAAAAAGAAGAGACCCATATTTGTTACTCATGGTTGAAAACTGATCCAATTAAAGTCTGTTAAATTGACCCATTTTACACTAGGCTAACCCTGAATAGGGCTCTGGATAGAGCTTTTGGGTGTGTGCCAGAGGAGGGACCATTGAATACACACTTTCACGTAGGAAGTGGCAAATATCCTGTAATGGGATGGAATGATATCAGGACCAGCTTTCCAAGAAAGAGTCTGAAGTGTAGCCCCATAACCTTATAGTAGTCTGAGAACACTGTTTTTTCCTCCTTGCACATTCACTGCCCAGTGCCAAATATTCCTGGATTTGTGAAAATGTATGCAAATCCTTACCTGACACTATTTCCTACTAAAAAATTATTCTGGTTGTGCTTCTTCCCACACTTTTGTTCCTTTGTCCTTCTTATCATGAGGCAATTGTAAGAGAAAAGCAAGAAAGAGTAGATTGTTAATTATAACAGACTGATTACTATGGAGATGTGTTAGCATCAACGTGGAGCTGATCAAGATCAGAAAGTCCTTTCTGTGGATGTTTTGTGGGTTTTGTAAAAATAACGACAAAATGAAAAGAGTACAATTTATTATTTTTTAAATTATCCTCAATATACTGGATAAAGAATGAACATACTGGACCAATAATCTGTAAAACTTGCCTTAAAAGAAAACAACCATTTCACAGAAATTGTTTTCCCTACTGCAATGGAAGAACAAGATAACCATATAAAATAAGCCCTTCCCCCTCACTCTTGTGTGCAGTCCTATCTCAGTCCTTTAAGTGCTGAAAGAAAAGTCATTATTATAGAAAGACAAGGCATCTTGTGAGTTTTTTAATTGCACCTGGTGCAACAGGGACAGCTCTGTCTCTCAAAGTAGTGATGCAGCATTTAACTCAGTGAGTCAAATGTAGGCTTTGTGACTCATGGATCTTCAGCAGGGTTGTAGTGGGAATTAGTCTGTTCCAATAGACTTAGCTGTTTCTTCAGAATGCCACCTATTTTTATCATTTTAATTAATATTCCAAGGCTAACCTCCAACTCTCAGCCCTCAAGCACTTTCTATTTAATTCATCATTTATTGCTGTTGCAATATCTCTTTTGAGGTAGTCCATTGTTCAGATTACCGTTCTCAACAATGTTTTATAAATTGCCCAATTTCCCAAATAACAGCGATCATTTTTCTTAGTTACACCTTAAAGGAGGAGCCAACATATAGAAGCATTTTCCACCTTTTTCTTGGCACAAAGGAATGGGAATGTCCTTTATGGACAAAAGCAGCTTTGAGGCTTCTCCCAAACATTGCATCACTGCAGCAGCTTAAGTAGGAATAGGATTTTTCTGTTATCACAGCAATGAATCAGAACTGTTTGTAAACTTTGCTTCATGGCAGCAGAGAACTCGGGTTGGATTATATGAAACTTATCACTGAGGAAAGCAAAGAAACAATGAAACTCAGAGCAGGAGAAGGAGATTGCTATTTCAGTGACACAGTTTGGAATAATTATTTTCTAATTCCTCTGTTAATTTCTTTAACTTTTACCATCTCGGAGCAAAAGAACCAGTTTTCACTTTTGGAGGTTCAATGTCATGCCCAAAGCCCTGATCTTTACTGTGCTTTATAAAGGAGAAGCCTGAATTTTTTTGAGATCCATGCAAAAAAATCCCAATCACTGGGTAGGTACATGAACATCTGCTTCATGTCACAACTTGGCTTTGCCAATTTCCAGGTACAGGGAGCCATAGCAAAAGTGCTATAAAAGCCCATAAATCTTTGCTAATACTTAGATGCAAGAATATAATGAAACAAAACAGAAAATCAGTATCTGCAAGGCTCAATCTATTAAGGCTCTTGTGTGCCTCCGTGTTATAATAAATTAGTCCCCTTAAGCATTTAGCAGTAAGATAACACCACCTTTTTCTATCCTGCCCTTCCTCTGCCTCTAGAAGAGAGGCAGATATTGCAATAGATTCCTCTTTTATCCATTTTCTATTCCTACGAGTAGGAGTGAATGTATTTAGAGCCTGAGGTTAACCAAGATCAAAAATTCAAAACATTAACCTAGAAGAGCAGTTAGAAGGTACTATGAAGAAAGAGATTTACTCTTCCCCTTTCAGAGACGTCCAAACACAAAACCTCAGAACATTCCGCCAAAGAGAAGAGAAAGCCTCACCTAAGCTGATGCTCCACAGCACAACCTTGCATTGGTTGCCTACGCAGCGTCCCCCCTGCTGCAGTCTGGGTGGGCTTGTGCTCGGAGGAGCACAGATTGCAGAGCACTGCAAAGGCTTTTTTTATCTTCTAACTCTCATTTTACTTATCCACTAATGTAAATATTTCCAAAACAATATCTGAATTGTACAGTCATAAATGCATAGGCTGGCAAATCTTCTCAGCTGCATTAGTCACTTCAACTGCATGTCTAAAAATTTGGTTTGGATGAAAACATTTACAAGTCTAAGTTCTAAACTCTGTGCTTCACCATGCAGCTGCTGAAAATTCCAGCCCCAAATATTCTTATCGGATATACCCTCCTGCGTACTTTATTCCAACTGCATACCAATAAAATCCTCTGAGGAAAAACTGCAAGAACGAGAAGAGCCCATTATGTTTTTCAAAACAGGAGATTCAGAGAGAACAGCTTCTTCAGTCTCAGGTTGTAAATGTACATCCCATCACTGACTCTGCTAATAGCTGCTAGGATGGATTATTGTTACAGCTGCTAATTGGGAGCTGGATTTGGACACTTGAACAGCTTTGTGATTGGTTGACATTGAGTTATAACACAAATTGATAAAATACACCCATGTGGTAGAGCTGCAGTAACATAAAACTCATTTTTAGCAATATAGTAGATTTCCTCCAGCATTTATCTTGCTGCTTAGCAGCTCAGAAGGAGCAAAATGGGACAGAGAACAGGAGGGAAATACCCAGTGTCTGGAAAGCCTCTCATTTCAATCTTTGCATGTACCCAAGAGGTGAACACTAACACGGGTTGGAGACCCTGTTCTCCTTGGAGTGAATGCTAATTTAAACTTTCACTGTGATCTGATATGCTTTAAAATGCAGCAAATCCCTTATTTATGAGTATAAAGGCCATGAAAGGGCTTTAGAATCTAACCCTAGGGGGCTCTTCAAGTGCATGAACCCAGCAATGTTTAACACTTACACTTAGTCTTGAACAGTTGCTTGAAAAGGATAGAGAAAAATACCTGGTAGATGCCCTCTTTCCTGAACAGTTGAGAAAGCTGCTTGCATGAAATGAAAAAACCATTTTCTTATGAAAATGCTTTCTGGTATTGTAGCTGTTGCACTTTGCTATTTAGAATTCACATTCCTAGAACAGAGCTCTTGCATACATTTTTTATGACATAATCTCTCACATAAATGCAGTTCTTGGAATGCTGACAGGCCAATAAAGAAGCCTTGCTGTATTGAGGGAACAAAAAACATTTCAGGTCTAATATCAAAAGAGTTATTAAATGTCTCCTTTGATTTTTGTGATGGGAGTTTTCCCAAGTAAGTCCATAGCACTGGCAATGAGATATTATATAAATATAAAAGGAAGATGTACTCGAAAAGCTACAAGCAATTAAAAGGCAGTGTATTCTTCAACTAAGGTTTGAAATACGTTCCATGAAAAACAAGCGTAATAAATTAATTCTGTTAAGCTGATGCAGAGTCAGATAAGGTACCCTGGGTTACTGGGTACTTCTGTAAATCTTGGTTAGAAATTGCTTCACTGGCTTACATATTGATTCTGAAAGCGTTTGTGTTGCTCCTAACAGGACTACAAAAGAGTCCTTTCATGAAACTCTGGTGATCCTCTGGGATGGTATTAGACACCAATGTGGAGTGTTCCCAGCAGTTTGCCTTCCTTGCCCCCCTCCTCCACTGCCCAAGGTTAGCATCCAGCCCCAGTAAAAATTATATTAAGACCTTTCATCCCCAAGGTTCACAGCCAGAAGCACTAGCATCCGCTGCCACTGGTCTTGGGTTAAAAGAACACACCAAACAGTGAATGTGGAGAACACCTGGAGGCTGACATGCAACAGGTATTTGCTTTGGCCTTCCTTGTTCCAAACGAAGCATTCCCTCCAGCATAGGGACAAACTGTTGCTGGGACTGGGAAATGCTCAAAATATCTCTCCCTGCAGGAAACCCTTGTAGGCCTGATCTGCAGGCATCCCAAGAACTGTGGTTCTTGACAAACTTCAGTATTAATTACTGCAGCATTGCTCTGACTCTTCCTGAAACTATGAAGCACACAAGGACTACCATAGCTGCTCATTTTCATTAGTGCTTCCTTCTTGAAAAAGAAAAGAAAGCATTCTAATAGCACATGACCATGCAGCACATTCAGACACATCTAATTAGAAGCCGCCTCACACTTATTTCTAAAAAAACTTGTAACAAAATAAGAATAATTTCTTGTATAAACCCAGGCTACATGTTACAGGCTGTTTGAAAAGGGAGTATTTTCCCTCTTTAGGCAAACTATCTAGCTGCTACTATTTCCACCTGAAGGCCTTAACAAGGGTAGGAGCTATCAGTACCTATTCTTTAGCTTTTTAACATCTCCACAAAAGTAAATACTCAGTCCCATTTAAGCCCAGCCTCTTTGTGGAACCAGTCCCTCCTGAGCAAATTTACCAAACCAGTAAGCTATACCTTTCTCAAACAGAGTGCTCTCACCTGCAGCTCTTGCTCTGTTTTTCCCCGACAGCCTACAAGTGAGGTCACTGAAAAGTCACTGAGGACAGCAGGCAGCTCCAAGTCTGTCTGGGGGCTTTATAATGCTGTCCTGTTCTAGAAAACTAGAAACATATAATCCAACAAGAACAGGAGCAATATCCAAAATGCAATATGGCAATTTCATTAGCAGAACTAATTAGCAAAACCATCTTTTGTCTCATACCCACTAGTTAGCGGAAATCAGCGTTTTGCCCAACAAGTATATGCATAATTATGCAGAAGGAACATTGTACCAGACAATTCATTTCCCCATTGAAAAATGTACAGATGTGGAACATAGTGTTTGCCACACCATATAAGATTGATAGTCCAGTGCTTCAGACATCCCACTTTAGACAGTGGTTAGTACTCGTCATCTGACAAAGAACCCCTGAAATGAACAATTGTGGATTTCACCATGAGAAAAAAACCCTAATAACTCTTCCTTAGTCAGTAGAGTCTGTCTAAGGGATCAGGAGAAAGTTAAAATGTTAAGGGTATAAAACGTCTCATAAATTTGTACAGAGATAGAAGATGAAAAGGATAAGGAGATTAAAAAAAAAGCCTAACATTTATACTGCATGGAAAGACAAAAAATATTCATCCTCATCCTGCAATCAAGTGGCAAGCAAAAAGAACTAACATTCATTCTGAATATAAACCGATTTATTTACATGGGACAGCGAAATTATTATGAAGTGATATTAGCTACAATGCCATAATTGATACAATTAGAAAGCAGGAGGGCTCAGCAGAGGGGGCACAGCACCACCTGTCATCTTGCTTCCCGGACTGAGTTGGCTCAATTATCTTGAGTTTGGCAAAGAAGAAATACACAGCAAGGGAGGTGTAAAACATCCAATTCATCTCATCTCAGTCACATAATTTACAAATTAAGATTAAAATTCAAGGCCTGGATGAGTCATAAATCCTTAGGGCACTTGAAACTGTTGTGCAAGAGAATGTGAATAACAAATATAGGTATGTAAGACTACTTGATATATACATATAAATACATCCTAATTTATTTTGTAAAGTCAGAAAATAAATTAAATTGAGTGGTTCCAAGTACTGACACGCCAGCATTTATATCTCTGTGCCAGATCTATATATTACTTTTGAATGGTATTTTTTTCCTTTCTCTCAAAGTATAATGGTTAGTTAATTGATATTTGTATAATTTCATGGAAGTAAAGTGTACTATGCGTAAAGGAGGAATTACACTCTGATGAAATCCTAATCTTTTAAAATAATTCAACAGCTTGTTACTGAGTGCAACATCTAAATTCACGACTTAGGAACCTCATCCACAGCACCCTTTTGCCTTAGACATGGTCTGAAAGACTAACTTCTAATTACATGGAAGGCCTATTGCATGACAGAGACCACAGACTGCTTCCCAAATCTGTGAGTGTAGACCAGGCTTTGCTCAGCATTGTCCATGTGTACTCCATGCCTATTCTCAGGGGCCAAAATGAAACACTTCATTCTCATAGGAATTCATTTTGCTGAAAAATTTCTCAACAATATCTTTTCTTCCCTCCTTTTCAAAACTACCAGATTAAAACAGGACTAAAATGATAAATGAATATTCTGTCCTGATTTTCACAGGAACCCTTTCCTTAATACTGCAAACCTGAGTATGTAGACAACAGGCTAAATCCATCCTGGGTTTAAAAGCTGATGCAATTTATCCAGTAGCTTATCCTGAGTGGAAATTAAAACCATGTACTTTATACTGGCTTCTTATTCAAATGCTGGTTGATAGCTACTCTTACATTGCACTCCAAACTACAAAGACAGAAATCTAAATCTCACTGAAATAAAGCAGAAGTATATCCACATTGCTCATTGCCATTTGACCATCAAACCGTAGATTTTCTCAGAAAACGGAATTACTGTATGTGCCAACTACACAGTTGTAGACACTTCAGAAAATTCTCATGAAAGCATAGAAGGGAGATCCTTATTAATTTAACACTTCCTTGATTTCCTTCAAGTCATCATTCATTCTCATAAAAGACTAATCATCATGAGAACATATTCTACAAACACATACTAGCCTTTAAGATGATTGAGAGTAATTGCTTAGCTCTATGCAAAAGTGACATGTGGACATACAGGAAGAATCACTTTTTATTCACAGAGGACTGATTACATGGAACATACTGTGGTTCTTCATGTCATTTTTTGACAACTTACTTAGTCCAGGCTCCTTCTGGAAGCTGAATTTACCTATTTTTTATATCTGTCCTTGAAAAATATGATTAAGAAACTAAAAGAGAGTTTCATGCTGTGAAAAACTGAAACTCTCTACAGGGGCTTTTTGATTTTTCTTAAGACTACTTTGCTTGAAGTTGTGGATTTTCCTGCTATTTGCCAGCTGGATTATTTTATCAGTGAAAACTCTTAGATTAGGTGGCTCAAACAATAATTTGTACTTGGAGAGTTTACTCAGGTTTTCAGTAAGGGTAAGCTGTGGAGGGTGAGGCATGATGTTGTGAGATGGCATTGTCTGATGTGGTTGTACTACGCACCAGAATAAAAGCTACTTCTCAGTACAGACCATGCAGAAGTTGTTGCACAGTGTAAGCTCAAGTTTCCAGTAAGGATAGAAGAAACTGGCAATAAGTCTGAAATCTGGCAAGGTTTTATCAGTTCCTTTTGCAGGGCTACTTAGAATTTCACTCTTTGGAATATTTCAAGCCTGGCAATGTTTTTCAGGGAGCAGCTTGCAAAATCAAGTTTTAGCATGGAGTTTTATAGGCTGATAGTAGGGAAACTGTAGCAACCCACTTCTTCAGAAGTGGTATCCCATGAAAAACATGACTGAGAACAGGATGGGAAAGAACCCGAGAGTGCCTGAATTTTATCTCCCAAAACTGAAGCTGATGAACCATAGTATTCCAAAGTCACACGAATGGTATGCTCTGGCTCTGCTTGCTCTTAGCCCAGTCCTGCACCATCAGAAACCTATAAGAGACAGTGCTGGAGCCTCTGTCATCTCTATTACAGTTCTTTCCTGCTCCATCTTTCTGTATCTGTTTGTGATTCCACCTTGTGCTCGCATGTTGAGCTTTCTAGAGCAGATATTGTTGTATTGAGAACACATGGTGGGACTATAACAGAACACAGTGAAATTACCGAGGGGAGACCTAGCTTGTGATTAAATAGCCAAAGCAATATGATAATACTAGTAAAATAACTAGATAAACAGATGTGTGAATGCAGGTAAATGCTCCTAACCTCTTCCATTCTGTTCTAGTGGAATATGTTCTACTAAAATGCCTTCAGATTAAATGGTGCTTTGTATAGGCATTAGCACCGGGTTGAAGTTTTGCTAATTTTTAAATTTATTTTTCTAATGGCTTTCTAGCTAGATGCTATTTGGAATTACCCTTCTATTTTAGGACTGCAGTTACTAAAATTAAAAGGAAAAAAAAAAAACCCACAAAAATACTGAAAAAAATTCCTTGTATCTTTATATATCTATA
>VZTA01014794.1:0-15174 GCA_013398855.1 Mohoua ochrocephala
ACATATACATATATATATTTTATTAAAACTTTTCAGCACTCCGAAGATAAATGAAAAATATTCTCCGTGCAGTAAATAAGTGCTACTTGAAAAAACGTTTTTCCCATTAAAGAAATTAAGAATACGTTCTAAAACTTGCTTACAGACTTTCAATGCATCTTTCATAAACTTGCTTTAAATGGGCTTTTTTTTGGACAGAATCATCATCAATCTTTAAACTACTTACATGCTGCGAGAGCCTACCATTTTATTAAAATATTTTCACTTTTGAAATTAATGAAAGGATCTGTTTATTCTCTGAAATATTTGATTGCAAATGATTATTTTCTGCAGAATTTTTTGGTTGATTTGCTTATAACAGCTTGTACAGAACTGATTGGCTAACTTTTTTTAAGTACTTTTTAATGTGTATGCAGAAAAAAGAAAGATTGTCAGGTCTAGGGTGCTAGATGACCTTTTCTTTGAAATATCACTTATTGTTAAGGAGTTGCTGTTGAGGGGTTTGAAATTTCTGCCCTCCTAACTGTTAACAAGTAGTAAGATTTCAATCAGAAAATACTTCATGCTGGAATTACTTTAATCCACATGCAAGTAGTAAAAATACCAGGGTCCATGCCTTTCAAGAACTGGACTAACACCTTTTTGTCACTGAAAGTACATTAAATTTGTGAAGCTGACATCATCATCTTCCTTATTAAATGAATTATTTGCGCATAAACCCGTAGAGCTTTATTTTTGGTTGTGACTGTTTTGCACGGGAGGTTACTAATTTTCAAATGGAACATTTTCTGCCCGTAGGGTAAAGGAGCTGACGGTTGATCCTAGTGCTGCAGGAGATATTCGTTCCATTATACACCATGCTCCCAATCAGATGGACGACTTGGAGACACAGTGGGGTGTGGGAAGCTCTCCTCAGAGAGATGATCTCAAACTGCTTTGTGAACAAAACGTGAGTGGTTTACAGAATTACATGAAAAGAGATGATGACATCCAGTGGCAGAACAAATCCAGATTAATGTGTATTTATAGCCTGTTAGTAAGATCTTAAATACATACAGCATACCTCTTCACCTTTTCTCTTTATGGTGTTACGTTCATTTCCATACAAAAGAAAAACCAAACCCAAAAAAATGTTTCTTGAAGGGTTTCTTTATCTTCCTTGCTGATTAGGGCTTTTAATGTCTAGGCAGGCTGTGGTGATGATCTGTAGTATGCATTTTCTCCATGATAGCATCACATTTTTTTAGGCAGTTGGAAGTATCCTAAAGCTCATCTGTTTTATTTAACGCCCTCTGTGGTTTTGAGCATTATTTTTCCTGCATACAAACCCCATTTCAATTGAGTTTGCCTTTCCCTGCATGTAGAAATCTGGCTACCCATCGTTCCTCCTCCTGGCATGCTGATTTTCCTAGGGTGAAACCCCAGTGCACTGTTTGGGAAGGCAGCCACACGATGTTCCAGTATGTCTCCCTGGGCTGGAGGACTAGGGAGCTGAGAGGTGTCTTCTAAAGGGCATTCTCCCTCATTGCTGATTATCAGCTTTAGTCCTGGTTCCTTAAATATTCAAAAGGGATTAAGACTCGATTTGTGAACATGCCCGTGAAAAATAGAAAGGAAAATTTCTTACAATCCTGACATTTTTCACAAGACTCTCTGTCTTGTCAGACATCTCTTTGTGATATCTGCAGTATATCTCACTTGAGTAAATGAGTTTTTTTCCAGGACTCCGTTTCATAAGAACATGCTAGTGATTCCTAGAGCTTCCCGTTGGACAGTCCTTCCCATCACCGGATATCCTTTCATATCACACTTGTTCATTGCTCAAGTTGAATGAATTTAAGCCTTACTTAATATCTTAAAAAATACTTCAAAGGCATTGTATTAGGAACTACACTGTCTTGCTAAACATTAATTACAGCCTACATAGTACTTTACTCTTCTACTGTTAACTATTCATTTCTAAAGAAGCCTTCTTTGTCCCAGCTTGTAAATCCATGTGTGCATTCTTCTAATTTATCAATCACTATGTACATTTTAGATTTCTGCCTTCACATTTATTTAACTTTTTTTTTTCCCAAAGGTTTAATTTAATTTTTATTTCCTGGAATGTATTGAATGTAATTGTTGTTCTCTTTTTTTGAAAACTGTTGCCTGTCTGTTGCAGCATGCACAACAAAATGCCCTGACAGAAACCCAAAGTTTTCTGAGGGTATTAAAATCTATTAGAAATTATAATTCTTCCCTCGTGACTTCCTCTTCTCATTATTTTAACTTGTTATTTTTATGTGGAATACTCTGATTTCCAGTATTTGCTAGGCCTGGAAATTTTTGGTGAATATTAATTAAATTTAACTCTGTAAATATTTTGGATTTATTGCCCCTTCTGTTCATTCCTGGAGATTTTCTTAATACTTCTTAGAAGTATTAAATTCTATATTTGACAGGTTTTGCCTTCTGCATATTTTTTTCCATGTTCTGTGATGAAATGAGTCACATTCAGTATGTTTCTGTAGCCACAGTCCTTTCCAGGCTAACACGGTTAACTATTGTTTTTAGGAAGAGGAGGTTTCTCCACAGTTGTTTACTTTCCATGAAGCTGTGTCACAAATGGTAGAAATGGAAGAACAAGTAGTAGAAGACCACAGGACTGTCTTCCAGGTAAAAGATGGAGCTCCACTTCATTTCACCCTAATTCAGGAATTCAGGTTTTCCCAGTGAAAGTGCATGCACATGAAGATGGAGGAGTATCTGATCTGTAGGAACCATTCTGTCTGTCAAAGATTCAAAAATTGATTTATTATGTTAAGCTGATTGTATCAAACAAATAGGAACAGATTCCATAGCAACTGATCTTTGTTCCCATGATGAAAGAGAAGTGCATTTCTGTATCATTCCAGAATTCTAGTAAAATTTTCCTTTGCTGGGCTGGCAGGTAATAATAATGTCTCTGTCACCACCATTTCTGCTTGGTCATCTCCCTCCAAGTATTGCATCTGAATCTGAGTATCCTTTTGTGACATCTTCCTCTGAGATCCAGAAGAGACACGTGTATTTCAAACTTCCATGTTACAGCTGCGTAAAGATTTCACTCGCCGTTAGTCAGGGCTTTTGGAAGGAACGCTGCCCTTGCAGTGCTGGTCAGTGCTATGGAACCTTTTACACCCACAAAATAAATAGTGGCAATAAGTATGAGTTACTTGTTCTCAGAAGGAAGTGTGGATTGCTTCTGTTCGTAACCTTAAAGCCTTTAGGCAGGCTGTCTGTTTGGCACATCTGTTCCTAGAGAACAGCAGACCATCAAACCTGTAGGGAATACACATACCTCCTCAGCTTAGGTATCTAGCTTAGTGGAACATTGAGGTGTGTTCATAATACAGGAAGATGCTAAATAAAACATCTTTCACTGGATGTAGAGATCTAGTTATTGTGGAACATTAGCCCTGAAGTAAAACATACAGAAGTGTGAAAGTGGTGTGCCATATGCTGTGGCTGTGTCCTAATGCGGCTTCTGGAGAGACAAGCTGCATTAGTCTAAGATGTAATTGCCTCTGTGTGTCCATCTGGCCTTCTGCTGGAGATTACTGCTCCTTCTGGCAGTCCCTGGGAGGAAATGTGTCCAAGCCTCAGATCCCTTTGTTCACAGCATGGCTTGTTAGTTTATGCTGTGTATGTAGGTGGGCTGCAGCGATACAAAATCCGACAGCTGTACCAGCCATCTTCTGTCGGCGTTCTCCTGGAAGCAGCTGATACACAACATCCTTTCCTAACAAAAATGGCTAAAATAATCAGCACAACTAACTGTGCTCTACATGTTCAGGAGGCTTTGTCTTCGATGTACAAGGTTATGTTAGATGAGATGAATCTTACCCCAGTGTAAGCTCCATCTGTCCCACAAGGGGTTTGGACTACATTTTCAATTTTGCTTGGGCTATGGACCACAGAGGGAAAGACTTCATTTTAGTATGTCAGACCAAGCTTTCTAGTATGCCTAGAACTGTCAGCTGTTTATTTTTTTTAAACCAAAGCATTTCCAATGGTTTCAGTTTCTCCTGATCACAATTTTGCATGGTTCTGTAAGATTTAAACTCCTGGCTGCATTCTCTTTGCTACAAGCTTTATTTTTTTAAATTTTTTTGGGTAATGTTCAGAGTACAAAGATGAGGTGCTTTAACCAACCTTTATTGTATTCCTGTGTGTGGATTTAGATCATACAATAGCGAGTTTAAAATAGGTATCCTTTTATACAGCTTCTCTCAAAACAGGACCGAATTATCTTGGCTCCTTGAGTGTAGTAATGACTGTATCACTATAGTGGTAAGCGGCCCATACTTAAAGCCTGACTTCAAAGTTTGACTCTTGTCTAAGGGGACGCAAACATGACAAAGTCCTGTTCCCTAAATTTCTTGGCTTTACACCCACCTAATATTCTGAATTTGAAGAGAACTGGGTACTTGGTGTCTACCTGTTTAACTGAAATTAAAAAATAATGTAGAAAACATGCAGTTTTGCTGAATTAGGAATAAGGTTTCATTTTTTGATTGAAATCTGTTTTATTGAGGTGACTAGACAGTAAAATGTGTGGTCACTATGAGAAAAAGTCTGAATCAGCTCTTTGTCTTGAAATTTTGCTGATGTATTTTGTTGTATTTTTAAACTTTTATCTAGGAATCCATTAGATGGTTGGAAGTTGAAAAACTCCTCCTTGAGATGACGGAAGAAGTAGACTATGATGTGGATTCTTACGCTACCCAACTTGAAGCAATTCTAGATCAAAAAATTGATATTCTGACTGAACTGAGAGGTAAGTTGTTTTTAATCACGTCTCTGTGCATTATTAGCACATACCATGGAGAATTGCAGTAAGAACAAGGAGGGAAAAAAAAGTGGTTACATTCTAGGGTCTTTTTTCCCTGCTTATGGTGGCCTTCAGTGGAAGGAACATTTATTCTGCAGTCTAAGAACAAGTTCACATCTATGATCAGTTCATCCTAATGTAAAAGAAGAGTCTATGCTTTACCTCCAGAAGTACAAACTCAATCCTGCAACTTTTTTTTCCAAAACACTAAAGGAAGGTAAGAAAATCCAAACCAACTGTATGAAAAAGAATAAGGCCATGCAAAGATGAGGAAAAAGTAGTAGGAACTCCCAGTCCCTGCTGTTGCGTTGTATAGTGTAGCAGAGGGCCTGCTGTCATGTTTAAGACTGAGGTTAAGAGCGGCATCAAGGTCTGAGTATCTTAGTTGTTAGTTTACTTTTTTTTCCCAACAGCCTTTGTTTGAATTTTGTCAGCCTGTCTTTGTTGAAAAACAAACTGCAGCTAATTCTTAGTGCCCAAAATTAACTGTTCCACTTGTCCTCTAAAATCAGCTTGTCAGGTGGGTACGTCCTGGAGATGAATTTTCCTTTTCATTTTTTGTTAACTGTTTAGACTCCAGGAGACATATTGCTATACTGGAAAAGCTCAAGGATAGGTTTGGAGGCTGATGGAAGAGTTTTCTTGATCTATGTTAGAAAACTGTAAGTTAAAATCTCACTTTTTACTCAGTCTGAGTATCTGCTCAGAATACATCAAGCAGATCAGACTGCTTGCCTCCTAAGCATGCCAGTTACACTTACCTAGGAGTTGGAGGTTCCTTTTGCTTTTATGAATGATGGCTTTCTCTTCTGAAGACGACAATTTGAGACACCAGCCGTGAAAAAATGCAGTTTTGGTGACTACCTGTTCTTCAAAAACTTAGTAGATACTGGCTTTGAAAAGGCAAAATGCCAAGAGATCTCACATCTTTACAGCCAGGTATAATATAACTGTAGTTTTTCTGGAGGGAACACATGTGAAGTCAAAAATTCTCTCTCCGTATCTTCTGTGTTCTGCTCATGGCACATAATGGTCACTGAATTGTTCGGCCTTTACTTCTGTCACTGTGGGACTGACATATTTTTGCCATTATTTTGGTTTCCTTCTTCCCATTCTTGAGCAGATTACTGAGGAATGGAATGGAAGGGAATAGAAATAGGAGGATGCCACACTTCCTCTCTTAGATTTCTCCCATTCTTATTGAATTATAATGAAACCAGTGAACAATGCTTTTAACTATTTACAGTGACTAAGTTCCAAAACTTATTCACAAATGTTTTTCACATTCATAAGAAAACAGAGGGAACTAGAATTTACTCTTCTGGGTTTTAGAATGTACCGAAATGGCAGATTGTACACTAGATATGATTTTGTATGTCCCTAGGAGTGGTTTGGAAGGTGCTGGGAAGGAAAAGGATAATAGGTGGTGTGTATGTCCCTAGACTCTGTAAGACAGAGGGAGAATGGAAGTATGAGCAGTTTACACGCTGGGAATACAACTGTGCTGTTTACAAACCTATCCTGCCTGGAGACAGGAGCAGTATCCAAGAAGAGACTTAAGTTGCTAAGCAACTTGTTTGCATGGTTTTGAATGGAAGCTTATCGCAATCCTCTTGTAGTTTGTAGCGTCAGCTATTTTTGTGGAGGAATGTTCTTTGTTGTGCATTAGGGCTGGGATGCAGAGGATCAGGGCTTAGTTTCAAGATCTGTTGAGCACAGGCACATCAGTACTCATTCTTTTCTTTTTTTGTTACAGACAAAGTGAAATCTTTCCGAGCAGCTCTACAAGAAGAGGAACAGGCCAGTAAACAGATCAACCCGAAAAGACCACGTGCCCTTTGAAAAGGGCCTCTGCTGCTAAAGGAATCCACGAACCTGTACTGCTGTAGCACATACTTGTTACGAAACCTAGTGGCCGAGAGAACTCAACTACTTGAAAGTGTAAAAATGTTAGAAATGTTTGTGGAAATGTCCTGTTTCTTATTCACCTGAATGACATTTTCAGTTTTATGTGAAATGCTCCTCTGATGTCTACAAAATGCTTCTAGACCAGACAGCACAACCATGCAGGGTTCAGATCTGTGAAGCACTTTGTTTTAAATATTTCATTTATTCAAATAGTGAAATGTTTGGAAATATTTGCCATATTTTTAATAAAGTAAAACTGCGGCCATTAAAATGTCACAGCACTTCCTTCTGACCATGTTCAGTTTTATTACCAAGACCAGCTGTGCAGTTTAAAGTTGTGGCGTGCATGCACACCTCACTAGTGGTTTTATGTAACTTCTCTTCCACAGACAGCTGTGCTCACTCTTCCCATTCTGTGCCTTGATGGAGGCTACTTAACCGTAAACATCCTTTTTCTGAAGCACAGCCTTAAAAAAATACATTCCTTATTTGTCAATATAAATTACTTTAGTGTGTGTACATTCTTGACGTGTTTCAAGACTTATTTTTTGGTGGCTAGTTTCATTTCACAGGATGTGCCATATCATTTTAAGAGGAACTGCAGGCTGTTAACAGTGGATGAACAGCTGGACATTCCATTTTCCTTGTAAAAATCTGGAATCTTGATTTATTTGAATACCATAAAGAATGGTTATATAATTCTAACATTTTATCTGTAACAATTAAAAAAAGAAAAAACCAAAAAAACCAACAAATCAACAAAAACCGACAAAAATATAAATTAGTTGATGTATATTAAAGGGTAATGTTTTAAGTACTGAGGGGAGTTGTATCTTAGGGTAATGAAGATAATATGATATGTGGTATGGTGTGATAATGCTATGTATGGATAAGTTAACTATCAAACTTTGGGGATAAACACATCCATACTGGCCTTTCACATACTGTTTTAAAAACTTGGATTTTGATGCATGACAAACTTACATGTACATTAACCGTAGTTTGCAGGTAGTTTGAGTAGTTCTGTTGCTTTAAGAAGTAGCTAATACCTATTTTTCCCTTTGTACAGTGCCAGCAGCTGAAAAGTGGGGTTGAAATTGCATCATTTGACGATTTTGCACAATACCTCTACCTAGCGCTAATAGAAATCCCACAAGTACCTGAATTCTCACAAATGGCACCATAGGTATCAGCACTTTTTAGGTGGTGGCACTCAAATTATTTTTGCAAGTCAGTATCCAAAAAAAGATTGACCTTTCATGTAAGAACTTCTTGTCAAATGAAGAACTGTAGACCTCTCTAGGAGTTCTCCCTCTTTCCAGGCGTTTGTATCAGCAGACTTGCCCTTGGAAATGTTTAAAAATTACTTTTGGAATACAAGCCTGTTTGTTTGTGCCAGGCCTGGGGTGGGGGGAAATAAAGGGAAGGCAATGAAAAGAGAGTTAAATGAGCCAGAACTTCTTGTAGTGTTTAATGTTTGTATCTCCCATAGAAAGGTAGGCTATGGGAAGCTCTTGTCGCATCATGGTTAAAAATAAAAAAATCTTCCTGTGTGTAAACATGAAAACTGAAACAATGTAGATTTTACATAATGTGTTTAATAAATTAAGCTATTAAATGAATCACATCTGAGAATTTTTGTCATGCTTTGGGAAGGGTTTCAATTTATAAGCACATTATATTTTTGAAAAGGCCTCTGACTTCAAAACGAAGCCAACTGTTCTGTACCAGTTCATTATATAGAAAGAAGTTCCCCGGACCACTGTCCTGACTTTAGTTTTGCAGCAGATCTTAGAAAAATCACACCTCTTTCTGAACATTTTTTCAAGATCATCACCCATCACAGCCAGAAGAAAAAAACAATGGAATGGAAGAGAGCAGATTGTGTTAGCAGGTGACAGTACAGTTTATCACATAATGTCAGAGGTTTTCTCTCAAGCTGCTACAGAGAATTCCTATTTTCTAAAAAGCTGAGGCATCCCCCAAGAGTAACAGTGGCTTCCATACTATTCATTCACACAAGCCTAGCACCACAACCAGGCTGTGGCTCAGTGTGGGTCCAAAAAGGACAGGGTCAGCTTTCAGCACCTTTTTACAAAGCCCTGTAAATTACATGTGTCCTGTCAAGTAGCACATGCAAGCTGAAACTGTCTCTACAGCCAGTCTTTGTGCCAGAGCCTGCTCCAAGTCAGATCTACGCTGATACTGAAGCAGTGAGAATCAAGAAAAATTGATAGGGCTGGTTGTGGCACTTGAATTCCTGCAGCCCATTGCCATACTGGACTGAAGTTACCTGAACAGGATTCAAGCAAGCTTATCCTTGATTCTTCTGTAAAACAAAAATGTTTAGGAAGTGTGACACCTATCTTCAGCACTTGTTCCTTCTGTATTAGCCCTTGTGGCTATTTACCTGACTCGTCATTTGGTTCTGCATGAAGTGAAGCAGCACTAGAATTATTGAATTATTAAATTGTGAAATAAACGTGCAATTCAGTTGTTGAAGTCAACGCTTCAGGATGCCTGTAAATTTGAGTGCCTATTTATATACATGCTTCTGAATCAATGACTTTTAAAAAACCGACACCGGATGTCACTGGGGATGCTAGCTGGACTCAAGTCTTAGAACATCTTATCCAAACTTAAATGATTCAAGGATGCGGATAAATGAAGTTTTTCTTAGAGGTTTTGCTTATTTGCATGCATTGCTGCAAATGTCACTGAAAGCTATGATCCCCGCTAAAACTTCTCCCTGCCTTAAGGGTGAAGTAGTTACCTTAAAAAATAGCTACTTGAATTTAGTTAACAAAAACCCCAACCCTTCTGTCTGTGTTTATTAGCCCTGGCCCACTGGTGGCTTTTTTGCGGTTCCTACAGTGGAGGAGAGGGTAAAGGCAATTCTCTAAGTGATATCGAGCCCACAAGGTAAATTCTTTTGTTAGCTGCTGAGAAACACTCACTGGGATTCTCTAAGAGAAGCAGATTAACTAGCAGGCTTGAAGTGCTGGTAGTTACCAGAGGGATGGGAGAGACAGGCACTTCAAATCAAAAGGAAGTTTTTAAATACACGTTAAAACAAACACACAAACAATTGATACCATAAAAAAGGAATTACTACAACTTTCTTTTTGTTGTCCAGAGCCCTTACAGGTTGTACTGTCGGGTACTGTGCGTGAATATACTGAGGTGAAGTCTACGATCAGAGAACACAGATTTCAATTATCATCAATTCATGTTTGGGGCATACTTATAAAAACACTGTCATGAGGTAGTCCAGCACCTCACTCCTGAAAAGAATTTACTGCTTTGAAAATACTGAGCAGCAGCTTCGTGCCTACTGCCTGTGATAAAACTGCATCTAGCATTTTATTACAAGTCCAAGCATATATGCCGTATTCTGTTCATTGCTTGTTCGAGAAGAGCTTGTCCCACTGCTCTCACTCTGGCTTGGGTAAAACTTTGGTGAAAAAATACAGCATCTTTCATTCTTCTAGCAGGATTTATGAAAAATGGATGCCTTCTGAATTGAAGCCATGTAGCAATCTGAAAGAATGAAATATGTATGTTACACTTCTAGCAATTTAAACCTCTGCTTGAAGCATTTCTAAGATGTGCTGGCTGGCCAAGAAAATAGCATGAAAAAGCAGCCATCATTGATCAACTGCAAAGAAAGGATTTTTACAAACCTGAAACTAGAAGTTATTAGCAAATTTGGCATTTTAGAGATGCAGGTTTATTTTCAGTGCAGTTACTTATGTTGCATTCTACCAGGTTCACTATGTTTCTTCAGAGAGCACTACCTGTCTTAATTCTCCCAATGAGAAACACCTAGGAACTTTAATCTCAAATTAGGACAGGATTCATGATGCCACCAGAAGTAAGAGGGAATGTAGCAGTTAATCATTCAGATTTAAAATTATGCTATAGACTATGGCCTAATCCTTAAGACAGAGAAAGGCTGTATAAGACTCCAGGGAAATTTTAATAACCAATTTACACTGTGGCCATTTTTAAAGGAGACACAGAAGGGTCTAGTATACAAACACCTAAACCAGGGATCCTTAGCTAGTTGTTCCTCAATATTATTAAAAGCATTTAAAATATTACCTGTTTGCTCATGTTGTGGACTGGAAGCAAGGAGTGTCTGGTACTGAGAGGGAAACCCCACTATTCCTGTGCATCCTGATACTAATCTGTGCTACGCAGGTACAGATGCAGACAGAATTTAAAGAAGCTTAAAAGGAAGACATAAGAGAAAAAAGAAAGAATACCGAATGAAATCATCTATGTCCATTGAACGGGCTCGTTTTTCAGAGTAACCTGTATCTTTTAGGACTGTCTGTATTTTCTCTGCAATTTTGAAGTTTTCAGGGATTTCCTGTCAATGAAAAATGGGATAGAAATTATTTTCTACTCATAACACAGAAAAAGATTCATTTAAATAACCTATTTCTTTCCTGCTCTTAGAACAGTTCTCGTTCCAAGTGATAAAAAGTAAGTTATACTTTTTCTATGCTGGATTATTGTATTATTCTACTGTATCTGAATTTTTTTATCTCAGTTCATTCGCTATATATGAATCACAACGGTATTGCAAAGCAGACACAAAACATTTTATTAAATTAGTAAAATACCTTGAGACATACATATATGGACAATATTTTAATAACATACTCAATTTTAAGCTTTTTCATTATGATTTCATGACCCTTTTAGATTTTTCTCTAAGAGAAGAAGCAATTTCCTCCCACCCTCAAATTCTTTTGGAAAACCTTTAATATGTTAAGCTTTTCAATGTTAGTTTTTTACTCTTATAAAAGCCATTATGTAGGCCACACTACACAGAAATAGAATGTAATAGATTCAGAAGAAACTTACTGTATTATGTAAGGAACAATGAATTCGGTAATTATGATCCAGCAACTGCTCTACAGCGCTTGACCTGAAAGAAATACAAGTTTAGCATGAAAACTGAGCTGCAACTACTGTTCACTTGATTGGTTGTTGAAGTCTACTGTAAAAAACTGTAACGACTACACAGAACTGTTCTTTTTCAACAGCTGCCTAGTTTTCTTCCGAAAGAAAAAGCTTGTGACGTCAGTAGGAATCTTCCATCCTGGTTTATCCCTGACTGTGCTGGCGTGCTTGTAACACTGCTATGCATTTGCAAAAAAGAAACGGTTAACTGAACAGGCTTTCAAACTTCAAAAAGATTTCCTTGGATTCAAGTTACTTACTTAAATGCTGCAGAGAGTGTCTTGTTTTTCCTAACAAAGGCTATCCTTACCAGACCATCCCACTCCTGAAATCAAAAATTTCAGAATTTTAGAAAGTAACATACAGCTACTACAAACAAGAACAGTCACTACTGACAACTTCGGAACAATACTGAACACAAAGGAAAATCCTTCATCAAAATGTCTTTCTAAGCAGCACAAAACCAGTCCTGTCTTGGACAAAGCAATACAAAAGGAGGAGAAGATACTTCGCCCCCCAAAACCCCTTGAATTGTACTTTTTTATGTCTCGGTGGTATAGGCCAGATCTTATGTGCAGAGAAGGCAGACACCTGGAAGAAAATCTGGCTAACCTTGGGCAAGGCTGAAATGGTCTTGAAGTGTTTTAAAAATTACAAACACTCTTCTGTAACATTTGTCTTCTGAGATTACACACACTCATCTGAAGATAAATCTCACAGATATTCCATTGATCAAAACCTGCAAAATCGTCAGCCAGAAACATCTCTGGGAGACATAAACCATGATGAAAGGGACATTTATTACTAGCAGCTCTCCAACTGACCTCGGTCTTATGAGAAAAACTCCTAAGAGTTTTTCAACACAAAGCTGCACAAAGTTGACGGTGGCATGTTCTATTAATGTCGTAACACAAGCCTGATCAACAGAGGAATAAGTATTTTGGAAAAGCCAATGAATAGCTGGTAGTTTGTACTAGAATCAGCACATGGAAGTGAGTAGTAAGTGAGAAGAAAAATGAAATGAAGTATTATCACCAGCATGTTCTGTTGAGCACACAATGCTCACCTGGAAGTTGATAGGTGGTGGGGGGTTCTTTGGCTCTATTCTGACAACACTGGATTCCACTTTGGGAGGAGGCCTGAAGTTGTTCTTTCCAACCTGTTAGTCAAGAGCAGTCAGGCAGCTGTGTGAATAAGCAGCAAACTCCTCACATCCCTCGAATCACTCTTCCTCTGCCTGTGATAGCTGAGTTACCTAAATGCAGAATGCCGTACCTTCATCAGATGGTCCACTCGAGCTAACAACTGAGTATTAATAGAGAGCCTGCAGTACAGCTTACTTCCTGGTTTTGCAACCAAACGAAGTGCGAATTCCCTTTGAAACATAAGTATTGCACACCTGAGAGTAACAGATATGAGAAAATCAATTCTAAGTACTCAGTTTTTACATCAGAAGCCAACTAACACGGTTGGAAAACACACAATTTGTCTCAGCACTTAGAAGACTACAAGTTTATAATAAACAAACTCCACCTTGATTAGAGCGTGTTGAAAAAAACCCAAAACCCATCACGAAACTTGGTGGAGCCATCTAAGTGTCCTTGAAGCTGTTACATAATTTGATTATTTATGCTGCTAAATGGATCAGGATCAAAGAGACAGTCTAGTCTCAGAGCTGCCCGACTGTAACAAACCATTTTGAATGACTCTATGGTGGGTTCTTCAAATCCAAACTTCCCAAAAATTTACCAGTAATGTCACCAACATTCCTCTTAGAGAAATCAAGAGCTGCTGACATAGTGATGTCCGACACACAGACAAGGCAGTTACATTTTTAGACCATACAACAAGAAAGTGACTTGGCATTGATTCTACCCTTTCCACCCTAACTATTTTTAAGGTAGTAAGGTATTTGAAATACTATGACGCCCTGCTTACCCCTGGAATAATAATCAGTTGTAGCACTAAAGAGGTGCAACTCCTGTTTTTATTTGCTGGGCACTCGCTGTTGCTAAGCTTAAATATCCTCCTCATGCTCAATACATCGACATAAACTTAATTTCCAGGCATGGTCAGGACATGTAATACAGAAAAATTGTGGTGCAGCTCTGATACATCAAACTGCTATTTTAGGAACTAAAAAAACAGTGGACTTGAAAATATTTTTAAAACTATTTTCTTTCCTACCAGGTAATACAGAGCTCTATTCCTCCACTTACCTGAAAAAAGGTCTATGAAGCAATAACTTGAAAACAAAAGGTGAAGAAATCTGACAAAAAAAATTAACAATGTTAGTATCATTTCTGGGAAATTATAATTTAAAAAGCAAATGTGTTACGTTGCTGTACGCTATGCTGTTTGGCCCGTACCTGGTAAGGCAAGTTGGCCACACACGCATCAAAGAACGGTAAGTCTGTTTTCAAGACATCTCCAACCTTGATTTCAAGTTTGTTTGCTAGACACCTGGGGGGAAAGATTCATTGTGGTTACCCTCAGAGAAGCACGCTGCCAAAATGTTTGCCAGAGCAGCTCCACTGCTTGAAGCGCTCCCCGTTTCTGCAATAGATACTTACGTGCCCTGGACTCTCTTCTGAAGCTCACCGACAAGCCTAGGGTCAATTTCACATGCAATAACCTGAAAAAAGGTATATATTTGCAACTCCATGCAACTCCTCCTAAGCGGAATTTAATCATAAAAGCCCCAACACTGTATCTATTGGTATGGGCTTAAGCATCCTTTAAAAACCCCTCTTAGGCCATGCACCTTCCTCCCTCTCCAAATACACACAAGCTTTACCACATAAATGAATAACAGCAATGTAGTTTGAAAAAACCACACAAAATTTACGTGATCAGCTAGAAACTCACTGGGATTACTCAAATGCTAGGAAAAATATAAAATATCTACTTATGTGCATCACATCTATGAAGACCCTTCTGTTTGCCATAGTCTAAGCCACAGAGCTTGGGTCAGAGCTTGGGAAGGCGGTGTACGTGGGGGAATTTGCACTTACTTTTTTGACTTTCTCCAGCATCTTTACTGTCAGGTTCCCGGTTCCCGGGCCCACTTCCAGAACGACATCCGTGCGGCGCAGGGCAGCCTAAGGACAAACAGCATTTCGCGTCCTTCCCTGGCACCGATAACGTGCAATCAGTTGAGTTTAGAACGAAAGTAAGTGCTTTTTACACAGCAAAAAGCTGGAATTCTGTATCAAGGGAGCGTGAGAGTCGTTTAGAAAGGAACGAGTGGGAAACGGGGACAGGAAGCATGTCCTGGCGCTGGTTTATACGGGATCGCGGGCCACGCGTAAAGAACCAGCGAGCAGCCGGTTCAGAGTAAAACAAACGCAAAGCCCAGCACCCACACAAACACGCAGCAAGGTGGCAACAGCCGCGGTTCAGCAGCGGGTGCCCCCGCGGCCCGGGGAAGGCCGGAG